>JAZHYW010015223.1:0-72664 GCA_037355805.1 Ixodes ricinus
CCACTATTTGACCTTTTTATCATATATGGGAGTCCGACTGGAACTGCAATGTTACGTTCAGGTGCCTGATATTGCTAATTTTGACCCATCCACTATTTGAACTTTTTATCATATATGGGAGTCCGACTGGAACTTGCAATGTTACGTTCAGGTGCCTGATATTGCTAATTTTGACCCATCCACTATTTGACCTTTTTATCATATATGGGAGTCCGACTGGAACTGCAATGTTACGTTCAGGTGCCTGATATTGCTAATTTTGACCCATCCACTATTTGACCTTTTTATCATATATGGGAGTCCGACTGGAACTGCAATGTTACGTTCAGGTGCCTGATATTGCTAATTTTGACCCATCCACTATTTGACCTTTTTATCATATATGGGAGTCCGACTGGAACTGCAATGTTACGTTCAGGTGCCTGATATTGCTAATTTTGACCCATCCACTATTTGAACTTTTTATCATATATGGGAGTCCGACTGGAACTGCAATGTTACGTTCAGGTGCCTGATATTGCTAATTTTGACCCATCCACTATTTGACCTTTTTATCATATATGGGAGTCCGACTGGAACTGCAATGTTACGTTCAGGTGCCTGATATTGCTAATTTTGACCCATCCACTATTTGACCTTTTTATCATATATGGGAGTCCGACTGGAACTGCAATGTTACGTTCAGGTGCCTGATATTGCTAATTTTGACCCATCCACTATTTGACCTTTTTATCATATATGGGAGTCCGACTGGAACTGCAATGTTACGTTCAGGTGCCTGATATTGCTAATTTTGACCCATCCACTATTTGACCTTTTTATCATATATGGGAGTCCGACTGGAACTGCAATGTTACGTTCAGGTGCCTGATATTGCTAATTTTGACCCATCCACTATTTGACCTTTTTATCATATATGGGAGTCCGACTGGAACTGCAATGTTACGTTCAGGTGCCTGATATTGCTAATTTTGACCCATCCACTATTTGACCTTTTTATCATATATGGGAGTCCGACTGGAACTGCAATGTTACGTTCAGGTGCCTGATATTGCTAATTTTGACCCATCCACTATTTGACCTTTTTATCATATATGGGAGTCCGACTGGAACTGCAATGTTACGTTCAGGTGCCTGATATTGCTAATTTTGACCCATCCACTATTTGACCTTTTTATCATATATGGGAGTCCGACTGGAACTGCAATGTTACGTTCAGGTGCCTGATATTGCTAATTTTGACCCATCCACTATTTGACCTTTTTATCATATATGGGAGTCCGACTGGAACTGCAATGTTACGTTCAGGTGCCTGATATTGCTAATTTTGACCCATCCACTATTTGACCTTTTTATCATATATGGGAGTCCGACTGGAACTGCAATGTTACGTTCAGGTGCCTGATATTGCTAATTTTGACCCATCCACTATTTGACCTTTTTATCATATATGGGAGTCCGACTGGAACTGCAATGTTACGTTCAGGTGCCTGATATTGCTAATTTTGACCCATCCACTATTTGACCTTTTTATCATATATGGGAGTCCGACTGGAACTGCAATGTTACGTTCAGGTGCCTGATATTGCTAATTTTGACCCATCCACTATTTGACCTTTTTATCATATATGGGAGTCCGACTGGAACTGCAATGTTACGTTCAGGTGCCTGATATTGCTAATTTTGACCCATCCACTATTTGACCTTTTTATCATATATGGGAGTCCGACTGGAACTGCAATGTTACGCTCAGGTGCCTGATATTGCTAATTTTGACCCATCCACTATTTGACCTTTTTATCTTATATGGGAGTCCGACTGGAACTGCAATGTTACGTTCAGGTGCCTGATATTGCTAATTTTGACCCATCCACTATTTGAACTTTTCATCATATATGGGAGTCCGACTGGAACTTCAATGTTACGTTCAGGTGCCTGATATTGCTAATTTTGACCCATCCACTATTTGACCTTATTATCATATATGGGAGTCCGACTGGACCTGCAATGTTACGTTCAGGTGCCTGATATTGCTAATTTTGACCCATCCACTATTTGAGCTTTTTATCATATATGGGAGTCCGACTGGAACTGCAATGTTACGTTCAGGTGCCTGATATTGCTATTTTTGACCCATCCACTATTTGACCTTTTTATCATATATGGGAGTCCGACTGGAACTGCAATGTTACGTTCAGGTGCCTGATATTGCTAATTTTGACCCATCCACTATTTGAGCTTTTTATCATATATGGGAGGCCGACTGGAACTGCAATGTTACGTTCAGGTGCCTGATATTGCTAATTTTGACCCATCCACTATTTGAGCTTTTTATCATATATGGGAGTCCGACTGGAACTGCAATGTTACGTTCAGGTGCCTGATATTGCTATTTTTGACCCATCCACTATTTGACCTTTTTATCATATATGGGAGTCCGACTGGAACTGCAATGTAACGTTCAGGTGCCTGATATTGCTAATTTTGACCCATCCACTATTTGACCTTTTTATCATATATGGGAGTCCGACTGGAACTGCAATGTTACGTTCAGGTGCCTGATATTGCTAATTTTGACCCATCCACTATTTGAACTTTTTATCATATATGGGAGTCCGACTGGAACTTCAATGTTACGTTGAGGTGCCTGATATTGCTAATTTTGACCCATCCACCATTTGACCTGTTTATCATATATGGGAGTCCGACTGGAACTGCAATGTTACGTTCAGGTGCCTGATATTGCTAATTTTGACCCATCCACTTTTTGACCTTTTTATCATATATGGGAGTCCGACTGGAACTGCAATGCCATGCTCAGGTGCCTGATATTGCTAATTTTGACCCATCCACTATTTGACCTTTTTATCTTATATGGGAGTCCGACTGGAACTGCAATGTTACGTTCAGGTGCCTGATATTGCTAATTTTGACCCATCCACTATTTGAACTTTTCATCATATATGGGAGTCCGACTGGAACTTCAATGTTACGTTCAGGTGCCTGATATTGCTAATTTTGACCCATCCACTATTTGACCTTTTTATCATATATGGGAGTCCGACTGGAACAGCAATGTTACGTTCAGGTGCCTGATATTGCTAATTTTGACCCATCCACTATTTGACCTTTTTATCACATATGGGAGTCCGGCTGCAACTGCAATGTTACGTTCAGGTGCCTGATATTGCTAATTTTGACCCATCCACTATTTGACCTTTTTATCACATATGGGAGTCCGGCTGCAACTGCAATGTTACGTTCAGGTGCCTGATATTGCTAATTTTGACCCATCCACTTTTTGACCTTTTTATCATATATGGGAGTCCGACTGCAACTGCAATGCTACGTTCAGGTGCCTGATATTGCTAATTTTGACCCATCCACTATTTGACCTTTTTATCACATATGGGAGTCCGACTGCAACTGCAATGTTACGTTCAGGTGCCTGATATTGCTAATTTTCACCCATCCACTATTTGACCTTTTTATCATATATGGGAGTCCGACTGGAACTGCAATGTTACATTCAGGTGCCTGATATTGCTCATTTTGACCCATCCACTATTTGAACTTTTCATCATATATGGGAGTCCGACTGGAACTTCAATGTTACGTTCAGGTGCCTGATATTGCTAATTTTGACCCATCCACTATTTGACCTTTTTATCATATATGGGAGTCCGACTGGAACAGCAATGTTACGTTCAGGTGCCTGATATTGCTAATTTTGACCCATCCACTATTTGACCTTTTTATCACATATGGGAGTCCGGCTGCAACTGCAATGTTACGTTCAGGTGCCTGATATTGCTAATTTTGACCCATCCACTTTTTGACCTTTTTATCATATATGGGAGTCCGACTGGAACTGCAATGTTCCGTTCAGGTGCCTGATATTGCTAATTTTGACCCATCCACTATTTGAACTTTTTATCATAAATGGGAGTCCGACTGCAACTGCAATGTTACGTTCAGGTGCCTGATATTGCTAATTTTCACCCATCCACTATTTGACCTTTTTATCATATATGGGAGTCCGACTGGAACTGCAATGTTACGTTCAGGTGCCTGATATTGCTAATTTTGACCCATCCACTATTTGACCTTTTTATCATATATGGGAGTCCGACTGGAACTGCAATGTTACGTTCAGGTGCCTGATATTGCTAATTTTGACCCATCCACTATTTGACCTTTTTATCATATATGGGAGTCCGACTGGAACTGCAATGTTACGTTCAGGTGCCTGATATTGCTAATTTTGACCCATCCACTATTTGACCTTTTTATCATATATGGGAGTCCGACTGGAACTGCAATGTTACGTTCAGGTGCCTGATATTGCTAATTTTGACCCATCCACTATTTGACCTTTTTATCATATATGGGAGTCCGACTGGAACTGCAATGTTACGTTCAGGTGCCTGATATTGCTAATTTTGACCCATCCACTATTTGAGCTTTTTATCATATATGGGAGTCCGACTGGAACTGCAATGTTACGTTCAGGTGCCTGATATTGCTAATTTTGACCCATCCACTATTTGACCTTTTTATCATATATGGGAGTCCGACTGGAACTGCAATGTTACGTTCAGGTGCCTGATATTGCTAATTTTGACCCATCCACTATTTGACCTTTTTATCATATATGGGAGTCCGACTGGAACTGCAATGTTACGTTCAGGTGCCTGATATTGCTAATTTTGACCCATCCACTATTTGACCTTTTTATCATATATGGGAGTCCGACTGGAACTGCAATGTTACGTTCAGGTGCCTGATATTGCTAATTTTGACCCATCCACTATTTGACCTTTTTATCATATATGGGAGTCCGACTGGAACTGCAATGTTACGTTCAGGTGCCTGATATTGCTAATTTTGACCCATCCACTATTTGACCTTTTTATCATATATGGGAGTCCGACTGGAACTGCAATGTTACGTTCAGGTGCCTGATATTGCTAATTTTGACCCATCCACTATTTGACCTTTTTATCATATATGGGAGTCCGACTGGAACTGCAATGTTACGTTCAGGTGCCTGATATTGCTAATTTTGACCCATCCACTATTTGACCTTTTTATCATATATGGGAGTCCGACTGGAACTGCAATGTTACGTTCAGGTGCCTGATATTGCTAATTTTGACCCATCCACTATTTGACCTTTTTATCATATATGGGAGTCCGACTGGAACTGCAATGTTACGTTCAGGTGCCTGATATTGCTAATTTTGACCCATCCACTATTTGACCTTTTTATCATATATGGGAGTCCGACTGGAACTGCAATGTTACGTTCAGGTGCCTGATATTGCTAATTTTGACCCATCCACTATTTGACCTTTTTATCATATATGGGAGTCCGACTGGAACTGCAATGTTACGTTCAGGTGCCTGATATTGCTAATTTTGACCCATCCACTATTTGACCTTTTTATCATATATGGGAGTCCGACTGGAACTGCAATGTTACGTTCAGGTGCCTGATATTGCTAATTTTGACCCATCCACTATTTGACCTTTTTATCATATATGGGAGTCCGACTGGAACTGCAATGTTACGTTCAGGTGCCTGATATTGCTAATTTTGACCCATCCACTATTTGACCTTTTTATCATATATGGGAGTCCGACTGGAACTGCAATGTTACGTTCAGGTGCCTGATATTGCTAATTTTGACCCATCCACTATTTGACCTTTTTATCATATATGGGAGTCCGACTGGAACTGCAATGTTACGTTCAGGTGCCTGATATTGCTAATTTTGACCCATCCACTATTTGACCTTTTTATCATATATGGGAGTCCGACTGGAACTGCAATGTTACGTTCAGGTGCCTGATATTGCTAATTTTGACCCATCCACTATTTGACCTTTTTATCATATATGGGAGTCCGACTGGAACTGCAATGTTACGTTCAGGTGCCTGATATTGCTAATTTTGACCCATCCACTATTTGACCTTTTTATCATATATGGGAGTCCGACTGGAACTGCAATGTTACGTTCAGGTGCCTGATATTGCTAATTTTGACCCATCCACTATTTGACCTTTTTATCATATATGGGAGTCCGACTGGAACTGCAATGTTACGTTCAGGTGCCTGATATTGCTAATTTTGACCCATCCACTATTTGACCTTTTTATCATATATGGGAGTCCGACTGGAACTGCAATGTTACGTTCAGGTGCCTGATATTGCTAATTTTGACCCATCCACTATTTGACCTTTTTATCATATATGGGAGTCCGACTGGAACTGCAATGTTACGTTCAGGTGCCTGATATTGCTAATTTTGACCCATCCACTATTTGACCTTTTTATCATATATGGGAGTCCGACTGGAACTGCAATGTTACGTTCAGGTGCCTGATATTGCTAATTTTGACCCATCCACTATTTGACCTTTTTATCATATATGGGAGTCCGACTGGAACTGCAATGTTACGTTCAGGTGCCTGATATTGCTAATTTTGACCCATCCACTATTTGACCTTTTTATCATATATGGGAGTCCGACTGGAACTGCAATGTTACGTTCAGGTGCCTGATATTGCTAATTTTGACCCATCCACTATTTGACCTTTTTATCATATATGGGAGTCCGACTGGAACTGCAATGTTACGTTCAGGTGCCTGATATTGCTAATTTTGACCCATCCACTATTTGACCTTTTTATCATATATGGGAGTCCGACTGGAACTGCAATGTTACGTTCAGGTGCCTGATATTGCTAATTTTGACCCATCCACTATTTGACCTTTTTATCATATATGGGAGTCCGACTGGAACTGCAATGTTACGTTCAGGTGCCTGATATTGCTAATTTTGACCCATCCACTATTTGACCTTTTTATCATATATGGGAGTCCGACTGGAACTGCAATGTTACGTTCAGGTGCCTGATATTGCTAATTTTGACCCATCCACTATTTGACCTTTTTATCATATATGGGAGTCCGACTGGAACTGCAATGTTACGTTCAGGTGCCTGATATTGCTAATTTTGACCCATCCACTATTTGACCTTTTTATCATATATGGGAGTCCGACTGGAACTGCAATGTTACGTTCAGGTGCCTGATATTGCTAATTTTGACCCATCCACTATTTGACCTTTTTATCATATATGGGAGTCCGACTGGAACTGCAATGTTACGTTCAGGTGCCTGATATTGCTAATTTTGACCCATCCACTATTTGACCTTTTTATCATATATGGGAGTCCGACTGGAACTGCAATGTTACGTTCAGGTGCCTGATATTGCTAATTTTGACCCATCCACTATTTGACCTTTTTATCATATATGGGAGTCCGACTGGAACTGCAATGTTACGTTCAGGTGCCTGATATTGCTAATTTTGACCCATCCACTATTTGACCTTTTTATCATATATGGGAGTCCGACTGGAACTGCAATGTTACGTTCAGGTGCCTGATATTGCTAATTTTGACCCATCCACTATTTGACCTTTTTATCATATATGGGAGTCCGACTGGAACTGCAATGTTACGTTCAGGTGCCTGATATTGCTAATTTTGACCCATCCACTATTTGACCTTTTTATCATATATGGGAGTCCGACTGCAACTGCAATGTTACGTTCAGGTGCCTGATATTGCTAATTTTGACCCATCCACTATTTGACCTTTTTATCATATATGGGAGTCCGACTGGAACTGCAATGTTACGTTCAGGTGCCTGATATTGCTAATTTTGACCCATCCACTATTTGACCTTTTTATCATATATGGGAGTCCGACTGGAACTGCAATGTTACGTTCAGGTGCCTGATATTGCTAATTTTGACCCATCCACTATTTGACCTTTTTATCATATATGGGAGTCCGACTGGAACTGCAATGTTACGTTCAGGTGCCTGATATTGCTAATTTTGACCCATCCACTATTTGAACTTTTTATCATATATGGGAGTCCGACTGGAACTGCAATGTTACGTTCAGGTGCCTGATATTGCTAATTTTGACCCATCCACTATTTGACCTTTTTATCATATATGGGAGTCCGACTGGAACTGCAATGTTACGTTCAGGTGCCTGATATTGCTAATTTTGACCCATCCACTATTTGACCTTTTTATCATATATGGGAGTCCGACTGGAACTGCAATGTTACGTTCAGGTGCCTGATATTGCTAATTTTGACCCATCCACTATTTGACCTTTTTATCATATATGGGAGTCCGACTGGAACTGCAATGTTACGTTCAGGTGCCTGATATTGCTAATTTTGACCCATCCACTATTTGACCTTTTTATCATATATGGGAGTCCGACTGGAACTGCAATGTTACGTTCAGGTGCCTGATATTGCTAATTTTGACCCATCCACTATTTGACCTTTTTATCATATATGGGAGTCCGACTGGAACTGCAATGTTACGTTCAGGTGCCTGATATTGCTAATTTTGACCCATCCACTATTTGACCTTTTTATCATATATGGGAGTCCGACTGGAACTGCAATGTTACGTTCAGGTGCCTGATATTGCTAATTTTGACCCATCCACTATTTGAACTTTTTATCATATATGGGAGTCCGACTGGAACTGCAATGTTACGTTCAGGTGCCTGATATTGCTAATTTTGACCCATCCACTATTTGACCTTTTTATCATATATGGGAGTCCGACTGGAACTGCAATGTTACGTTCAGGTGCCTGATATTGCTAATTTTGACCCATCCACTATTTGACCTTTTTATCATATATGGGAGTCCGACTGCAACTGCAATGTTACGTTCAGGTGCCTGATATTGCTAATTTTGACCCATCCACTATTTGACCTTTTTATCATATATGGGAGTCCGACTGGAACTGCAATGTTACGTTCAGGTGCCTGATATTGCTAATTTTGACCCATCCACTATTTGACCTTTTTATCATATATGGGAGTCCGACTGGAACTGCAATGTTACGTTCAGGTGCCTGATATTGCTAATTTTGACCCATCCACTATTTGACCTTTTTATCATATATGGGAGTCCGACTGGAACTGCAATGTTACGTTCAGGTGCCTGATATTGCTAATTTTGACCCATCCACTATTTGACCTTTTTATCATATATGGGAGTCCGACTGGAACTGCAATGTTACGTTCAGGTGCCTGATATTGCTAATTTTGACCCATCCACTATTTGAACTTTTTATCATATATGGGAGTCCGACTGGAACTGCAATGTTACGTTCAGGTGCCTGATATTGCTAATTTTGACCCATCCACTATTTGACCTTTTTATCATATATGGGAGTCCGACTGGAACTGCAATGTTACGTTCAGGTGCCTGATATTGCTAATTTTGACCCATCCACTATTTGACCTTTTTATCATATATGGGAGTCCGACTGGAACTGCAATGTTACGTTCAGGTGCCTGATATTGCTAATTTTGACCCATCCACTATTTGACCTTTTTATCATATATGGGAGTCCGACTGGAACTGCAATGTTACGTTCAGGTGCCTGATATTGCTAATTTTGACCCATCCACTATTTGACCTTTTTATCATATATGGGAGTCCGACTGGAACTGCAATGTTACGTTCAGGTGCCTGATATTGCTAATTTTGACCCATCCACTATTTGACCTTTTTATCATATATGGGAGTCCGACTGGAACTGCAATGTTACGTTCAGGTGCCTGATATTGCTAATTTTGACCCATCCACTATTTGACCTTTTTATCATATATGGGAGTCCGACTGGAACTGCAATGTTACGTTCAGGTGCCTGATATTGCTAATTTTGACCCATCCACTATTTGAACTTTTTATCATATATGGGAGTCCGACTGGAACTGCAATGTTACGTTCAGGTGCCTGATATTGCTAATTTTGACCCATCCACTATTTGACCTTTTTATCATATATGGGAGTCCGACTGGAACTGCAATGTTACGTTCAGGTGCCTGATATTGCTAATTTTGACCCATCCACTATTTGAACTTTTTATCATATATGGGAGTCCGACTGGAACTGCAATGTTACGTTCAGGTGCCTGATATTGCTAATTTTGACCCATCCACTATTTGACCTTTTTATCATATATGGGAGTCCGACTGCAACTGCAATGTTACGTTCAGGTGCCTGATATTGCTAATTTTGACCCATCCACTATTTGACCTTTTTATCATATATGGGAGTCCGACTGGAACTGCAATGTTACGTTCAGGTGCCTGATATTGCTAATTTTGACCCATCCACTATTTGACCTTTTTATCATATATGGGAGTCCGACTGGAACTGCAATGTTACGTTCAGGTGCCTGATATTGCTAATTTTGACCCATCCACTATTTGACCTTTTTATCATATATGGGAGTCCGACTGGAACTGCAATGTTACGTTCAGGTGCCTGATATTGCTAATTTTGACCCATCCACTATTTGACCTTTTTATCATATATGGGAGTCCGACTGGAACTGCAATGTTACGTTCAGGTGCCTGATATTGCTAATTTTGACCCATCCACTATTTGAACTTTTTATCATATATGGGAGTCCGACTGGAACTGCAATGTTACGTTCAGGTGCCTGATATTGCTAATTTTGACCCATCCACTATTTGACCTTTTTATCATATATGGGAGTCCGACTGGAACTGCAATGTTACGTTCAGGTGCCTGATATTGCTAATTTTGACCCATCCACTATTTGAACTTTTTATCATATATGGGAGTCCGACTGGAACTGCAATGTTACGTTCAGGTGCCTGATATTGCTAATTTTGACCCATCCACTATTTGACCTTTTTATCATATATGGGAGTCCGACTGCAACTGCAATGTTACGTTCAGGTGCCTGATATTGCTAATTTTGACCCATCCACTATTTGACCTTTTTATCATATATGGGAGTCCGACTGGAACTGCAATGTTACGTTCAGGTGCCTGATATTGCTAATTTTGACCCATCCACTATTTGACCTTTTTATCATATATGGGAGTCCGACTGGAACTGCAATGTTACGTTCAGGTGCCTGATATTGCTAATTTTGACCCATCCACTATTTGACCTTTTTATCATATATGGGAGTCCGACTGGAACTGCAATGTTACGTTCAGGTGCCTGATATTGCTAATTTTGACCCATCCACTATTTGACCTTTTTATCATATATGGGAGTCCGACTGGAACTGCAATGTTACGTTCAGGTGCCTGATATTGCTAATTTTGACCCATCCACTATTTGAACTTTTTATCATATATGGGAGTCCGACTGGAACTGCAATGTTACGTTCAGGTGCCTGATATTGCTAATTTTGACCCATCCACTATTTGACCTTTTTATCATATATGGGAGTCCGACTGGAACTGCAATGTTACGTTCAGGTGCCTGATATTGCTAATTTTGACCCATCCACTATTTGACCTTTTTATCATATATGGGAGTCCGACTGGAACTGCAATGTTACGTTCAGGTGCCTGATATTGCTAATTTTGACCCATCCACTATTTGACCTTTTTATCATATATGGGAGTCCGACTGGAACTGCAATGTTACGTTCAGGTGCCTGATATTGCTAATTTTGACCCATCCACTATTTGACCTTTTTATCATATATGGGAGTCCGACTGGAACTGCAATGTTACGTTCAGGTGCCTGATATTGCTAATTTTGACCCATCCACTATTTGACCTTTTTATCATATATGGGAGTCCGACTGGAACTGCAATGTTACGTTCAGGTGCCTGATATTGCTAATTTTGACCCATCCACTATTTGAACTTTTTATCATATATGGGAGTCCGACTGGAACTGCAATGTTACGTTCAGGTGCCTGATATTGCTAATTTTGACCCATCCACTATTTGAACTTTTTATCATATATGGGAGTCCGACTGGAACTGCAATGTTACGTTCAGGTGCCTGATATTGCTAATTTTGACCCATCCACTATTTGACCTTTTTATCATATATGGGAGTCCGACTGGAACTGCAATGTTACGTTCAGGTGCCTGATATTGCTAATTTTGACCCATCCACTATTTGACCTTTTTATCATATATGGGAGTCCGACTGGAACTGCAATGTTACGTTCAGGTGCCTGATATTGCTAATTTTGACCCATCCACTATTTGAACTTTTTATCATATATGGGAGTCCGACTGGAACTGCAATGTTACGTTCAGGTGCCTGATATTGCTAATTTTGACCCATCCACTATTTGACCTTTTTATCATATATGGGAGTCCGACTGGAACTGCAATGTTACGTTCAGGTGCCTGATATTGCTAATTTTGACCCATCCACTATTTGACCTTTTTATCATATATGGGAGTCCGACTGGAACTGCAATGTTACGTTCAGGTGCCTGATATTGCTAATTTTGACCCATCCACTATTTGAACTTTTTATCATATATGGGAGTCCGACTGGAACTGCAATGTTACGTTCAGGTGCCTGATATTGCTAATTTTGACCCATCCACTATTTGACCTTTTTATCATATATGGGAGTCCGACTGGAACTGCAATGTTACGTTCAGGTGCCTGATATTGCTAATTTTGACCCATCCACTATTTGACCTTTTTATCATATATGGGAGTCCGACTGGAACTGCAATGTTACGTTCAGGTGCCTGATATTGCTAATTTTGACCCATCCACTATTTGACCTTTTTATCATATATGGGAGTCCGACTGGAACTGCAATGTTACGTTCAGGTGCCTGATATTGCTAATTTTGACCCATCCACTATTTGACCTTTTTATCATATATGGGAGTCCGACTGGAACTGCAATGTTACGTTCAGGTGCCTGATATTGCTAATTTTGACCCATCCACTATTTGAACTTTTTATCATATATGGGAGTCCGACTGGAACTGCAATGTTACGTTCAGGTGCCTGATATTGCTAATTTTGACCCATCCACTATTTGAACTTTTTATCATATATGGGAGTCCGACTGGAACTGCAATGTTACGTTCAGGTGCCTGATATTGCTAATTTTGACCCATCCACTATTTGACCTTTTTATCATATATGGGAGTCCGACTGGAACTGCAATGTTACGTTCAGGTGCCTGATATTGCTAATTTTGACCCATCCACTATTTGACCTTTTTATCATATATGGGAGTCCGACTGGAACTGCAATGTTACGTTCAGGTGCCTGATATTGCTAATTTTGACCCATCCACTATTTGAACTTTTTATCATATATGGGAGTCCGACTGGAACTGCAATGTTACGTTCAGGTGCCTGATATTGCTAATTTTGACCCATCCACTATTTGACCTTTTTATCATATATGGGAGTCCGACTGGAACTGCAATGTTACGTTCAGGTGCCTGATATTGCTAATTTTGACCCATCCACTATTTGACCTTTTTATCATATATGGGAGTCCGACTGGAACTGCAATGTTACGTTCAGGTGCCTGATATTGCTAATTTTGACCCATCCACTATTTGACCTTTTTATCATATATGGGAGTCCGACTGGAACTGCAATGTTACGTTCAGGTGCCTGATATTGCTAATTTTGACCCATCCACTATTTGAACTTTTTATCATATATGGGAGTCCGACTGGAACTGCAATGTTACGTTCAGGTGCCTGATATTGCTAATTTTGACCCATCCACTATTTGAACTTTTTATCATATATGGGAGTCCGACTGGAACTGCAATGTTACGTTCAGGTGCCTGATATTGCTAATTTTGACCCATCCACTATTTGACCTTTTTATCATATATGGGAGTCCGACTGGAACTGCAATGTTACGTTCAGGTGCCTGATATTGCTAATTTTGACCCATCCACTATTTGACCTTTTTATCATATATGGGAGTCCGACTGGAACTGCAATGTTACGTTCAGGTGCCTGATATTGCTAATTTTGACCCATCCACTATTTGACCTTTTTATCATATATGGGAGTCCGACTGGAACTGCAATGTTACGTTCAGGTGCCTGATATTGCTAATTTTGACCCATCCACTATTTGACCTTTTTATCATATATGGGAGTCCGACTGGAACTGCAATGTTACGTTCAGGTGCCTGATATTGCTAATTTTGACCCATCCACTATTTGACCTTTTTATCATATATGGGAGTCCGACTGGAACTGCAATGTTACGTTCAGGTGCCTGATATTGCTAATTTTGACCCATCCACTATTTGACCTTTTTATCATATATGGGAGTCCGACTGGAACTGCAATGTTACGTTCAGGTGCCTGATATTGCTAATTTTGACCCATCCACTATTTGACCTTTTTATCATATATGGGAGTCCGACTGGAACTGCAATGTTACGTTCAGGTGCCTGATATTGCTAATTTTGACCCATCCACTATTTGACCTTTTTATCATATATGGGAGTCCGACTGGAACTGCAATGTTACGTTCAGGTGCCTGATATTGCTAATTTTGACCCATCCACTATTTGACCTTTTTATCATATATGGGAGTCCGACTGGAACTGCAATGTTACGTTCAGGTGCCTGATATTGCTAATTTTGACCCATCCACTATTTGACCTTTTTATCATATATGGGAGTCCGACTGGAACTGCAATGTTACGTTCAGGTGCCTGATATTGCTAATTTTGACCCATCCACTATTTGACCTTTTTATCATATATGGGAGTCCGACTGGAACTGCAATGTTACGTTCAGGTGCCTGATATTGCTAATTTTGACCCATCCACTATTTGAACTTTTTATCATATATGGGAGTCCGACTGGAACTTCAATGTTACGTTCAGGTGCCTGATATTGCTAATTTTGACCCATCCACTATTTGAACTTTTTATCATATATGGGAGTCCGACTGGAACTGCAATGTTACGTTCAGGTGCCTGATATTGCTAATTTTGACCCATCCACTATTTGACCTTTTTATCATATATGGGAGTCCGACTGGAACTGCAATGTTACGTTCAGGTGCCTGATATTGCTAATTTTGACCCATCCACTATTTGACCTTTTTATCATATATGGGAGTCCGACTGGAACTGCAATGTTACGTTCAGGTGCCTGATATTGCTAATTTTGACCCATCCACTATTTGACCTTTTTATCATATATGGGAGTCCGACTGGAACTGCAATGTTACGTTCAGGTGCCTGATATTGCTAATTTTGACCCATCCACTATTTGACCTTTTTATCATATATGGGAGTCCGACTGGAACTGCAATGTTACGTTCAGGTGCCTGATATTGCTAATTTTGACCCATCCACTATTTGACCTTTTTATCATATATGGGAGTCCGACTGGAACTGCAATGTTACGTTCAGGTGCCTGATATTGCTAATTTTGACCCATCCACTATTTGAACTTTTTATCATATATGGGAGTCCGACTGGAACTGCAATGTTACGTTCAGGTGCCTGATATTGCTAATTTTGACCCATCCACTATTTGACCTTTTTATCATATATGGGATGACTGGAAACCGGATGCACTATGTGACCTTATAACACAGAAACAGGGACGTCGAGTGCGCAGTTGGGGTAGTTCATCGAATCCCGTTAAGCTGTGGTCATGTATACATCGGCCAGAATCCGCCGGAACCCGCCGGAACCCGAAGCGCTGTCAAGATGTAGTCACATTTCATTATAGGTGCGTGTTCGCGTGCCCGGTCATGTATACATCGGCCAGACTGGCCGATGTGTCAATGACCGGACACGTGAACACACACGTATAATGAAATGTGACTACAACTTGACAGCGCTTCGGGTTCCGGCGGAAAAACGCTGTTCTAAAGATCCCGTCGAGATGCTTTGTCTAGTCACCTTGTCTTTTTATCCCGCAAATCACCCAGTCTGAGGGACTCAGACCGGGTCATTTGTACCTGTCAGCCACAGAACAAAGTGCCGGTAATGCCACCACAGCGAAAGACGTTTCTCGAATGCTTAGTTGAAGTCGATGAAAGAGAACTTCAAACCAAAATGAGAAAATGGTTGAACAGGCGACATGCAGGCCCTGCTAGTCTGACAAACCAAAAAAAAAACGCACATTTTCTCGTCCCTTTTTACCACCTCCCCCTGGCCTCCTTCCAGGGAGCGGCGCGTCGGCGAATCATCGCCGAGTAACGTTACCTCTGACAAACCATGTTTTTCTCTTTTTCTTTTGTAAGTTAACCTTTTAAACGGCGCACTATGACGCAATGTTTGAAACACTAAAATGGCTGCTGATAATTCACATATGGCTTCTGAAATAACTATTGAAAACATTATAGCCAAATTAACAATCACTAGGCAGGTTTTTTTGCATGTTCCATTTTTGGAACATTGGCATTTCTAGTATACAAAATGCGAGTGTCGTCTGAAGCAGCATTTATTGAGTGTAAAATGGAAATGGCTTCTGTTATCTGAAAAGAACCTTTTAGCTGCTTGCAAGGAATTCGAAAACGATAAAGATAGAAAAGAATGCTTGAAAAATATGTATGTTCAATGTGTGTGTTACGTGGCAGTCAGGGCTTCATAATCACAAGCCGTGGTAAGCTGCAAAGCAATTCTTGTGCAGCCGCTTTTCGCACTGGGGGCATTTGTTGGTAGTGTTTTTTTGTGTTTTTTTTTTGCAGTCCGCGCTTTTTTTTTTTTTTTGTGAAGCTGAGACAATGTAGTGACCGTCAGTCTTCCTTTCCGCGATGCTGGGATGAACCCGAGGTCCAGGTCCCAGCGCGCGTTTCTGCTTCAGGTGGAGCAGGGACAAGGCGACGTCCCGCCTGAAAGCTAGGTGCGTCATGGTGGCATCTGTGCCCTTGTGAAGTTCGCAATGAAGGATCCATCCTGCGACTACAGTGATGTAGAGACCATTGCTGAAAAGATTCCACCACCACTTTTTGCTTCTAAGCCTTGAGCGGTAGCTACCAAGGAGGCGGTCCATAACATCCACACCTCCCATGCCTTTGTTATATTTTTTGATCAGATATGGTAGCGCAATGTCTACCTTTTTCTTGCAGCGTCGTGAAAAGCGCTTTGCCGTACAAACAGGCTCATGGCTGAGATGGTTAGAGGCAACTGTGACCACTACGTTGTCGTGCCATCTGCATGCGTATACCGCACCGTCACACTTGTAGTCGCAAGCTCCTCTCTCCTTTTTTGCGATGTCTTTCTGGCTCCTCAGGGGACAACTACCAGTTCTTGTTTCTCGTACAGTCCCCGTCGCTCTTATTCCTTCGTCCGCCAGTTTCGTCAGGAGACCGTAAGATGTGAAAATGTTGTCGAAATACATTTCATGTTGCTCAGGGCTACACAGGACAGATACCATGTTGCTAACTACCCTGAGCCCGAGGGGAGTCTTGTCATCATTCTCCTTTCTTCCGCAATATATCTCCATCGCATAGGAATACCCATTTGGAGAGCACATCATCCGTATCTTATAGCTAAATCTGATGGGCCTCCCGCGTATGAACATTTTGCACGAGTGGTGGCCATAATACGGCACCATGGACTCGTCGATGCTGAGGCTTTCGTGGAACACTCCAAACTGGAGGAAACATTTTGAAAACTCGTCGTAAAACGGCTGAATCTTCGGCATCTTCTCACCTGCTTTTAACTGAGTGTTGTCCACAATGTGAAAAAATCTTTTCAGTTGCCTGAACCTATTGCGAGGCATCACGGTCGCCACTAAAGGCACGCAAAGGTCTTCAGCCGTACTGCACTAAGAGTCTTCGGAGGGAACGGAGTGATAGGCACTGAGAAGTAAGAGGCCAAAAAACTGCCCCATATCCGCTGCTGTGACGTCCAACTCGGTCCCTTTCTGGAGTCCATACCTTGTGGTCATTTCAGCGAGCAACCCAAGGTATTCAGGAGAAATAACTTTGCTGAACAGCAAAAAGGGGCTCACGCTTGCAAGCTCAGGAAACTCCTCTACCAACGGCCGAGGGTGCTGGTTGGCAAGTGCTTTGTGGAACGAAGAACGTTGACTCCATGCCGCTCTATTAGAAGGCTTTGGGGTCTTGTTCCCCGCCTTGGTAGAAGCTTTGTGTCCTTTTCCTGCACACGCTGAGGTACCCACTACCGTTTCCTCACGGGTTTTCCTCGCAAGTCTCTTCCGCTGTGGCTCGAGACTGGTGCACTCCGGAGAATCAACATCATCGCTGCACTGCATGACTTCGACGTGACCACAAACATCAGCGGGAACAACCTCAGAGAGGTCATTTTCGTTCACGTGCTCTTCGTCAGTAATGTTGCCATCTCCGTCAGTTGGCAACTGTCATATAGATGCATCTTCGCGTTCTTCATCGGAAAGGCTGAACAAAAGCTCAACTGCAGCCTCCAAAGTAAGGAAGCATTGAGCCATGTCCTAAGAGGAGAGTTATCGCATAATAAGGAAGTGTGCCGCCACAAAAAAGGAAGCTATAAGGATGTTCTCTACTTACTTGTCATCGTTCCATTCAAGAAGCTTTATAATAAGTAACCACCACTTTTTTGTGTACTGTTGTTTGCGAAGTTGAATTCTTTATGTTTTTCTTGTGTTTATCCTCTGTATAGCAAATGTATGTGTGCGCATTTTCGTTCTTTTTTGTCTGTATGTGCCAGTGCAGCTCTTACCTTGTTCTGGGGCGCTGGGACTCGTCAAGCTGCAGGCCTGCAGCTTTTTTTCCAGCTCCCCTGTCACAAATGTACAGTTTGTGGCAAAATAAACGAATTTGAATTTGAATTTGAATTTACAAGTGGTGAGATTTCCACGTACTGCACGTGGACGCCGCGGCTTACTCGTGCTGAACAACCTCAAAAGAACGGCAAGAAAAGATGCCATTCAAGTTTCTGCCAACCGCCGCACAGGGGCGCTACAAACAAGACTAAAAACTATGCCGGAGAGCGGGCTCTAGTTTACGTTGAATTTTGCTACTGTCAAATGCCAATGTTCCAAAAACGGAACGTTTGCAAAAAACTAAATGCCAGTGAAAGACGGACAGGCTTTGGTTATTTATTTTTTTATCACATAATCGCCAATGACTGCCCTTTATTTTAAATCTGCTTTGTTTATTTGACCGCCATTTTTTCTTGCGAAATTACGCAACCCACAATTGGCTGTGAAAAAACCCAAAATATGTCATTTCACGAACACTTATTCAAAGTTTTTAAAATGACAAATAGCAGAAGCTAAAATTGCAGTGTTTTGCACAGCCATTGAACAGTATGCGAAAACAAAATTAAATACAAAGGTATCTTCCAAAAGAGAAGAAAAATCGAGTTTCACACGTTCCAATTTTGGAACATTGGCAAGTAAAAGGTTAACACTCTCAGCACGTTGAAGAAAAGATTCTTTTTCATTGAAAAGGACCACAGGCTACCCTACCAACAATACTGCCGATGCAGCGCGGTTCTTGTCCCAGCTTCGTTCAGGGTATCGCTGCACTCAAGCCGGAGGTCCCGTGGTGCGCTCTCGGTGCTCGACTGCCTAAATGGCTCATCGACTGCAACTGTGGTCCATCTTGAGGTGAAACATTCGCAGGCGCGCAGGCCCCGTGCCTACTGTGGCGCAATCCACTCCGACACTTGGACATTTCATAGCCGAGCGGCCAAGCGGTGCTTTGAAATCGCCGCCGCCGCTACCACGCCGCCAGGGTCAATCGAAGAAACAACGGAAAGTTGAAGCTCTCCAGACAATGATGTATTTTTTAAAACGTATGCAATAAAAACGAAATGCAAAAATATCTCGCAGTATGTAGGATTAGTATTGGCAACATAAGAAAAATATACGCCCGCAACTTTTCCCATTTAGACCAATTATTGACACAATTGGCCCTGAACCGTTTTCGTTGAACCGGTAACCGCCACATCAGATTATGGTTTCGTTCCGGTTCGGGTTCATTATGAAGTGTTCAATTTCGGTTTCGGTTTTGTTCCGGTTTGGTCAAAAATACCGGTTTTGATCCGGTTTTCGGTTCGGGTTCGGGTTCGGTTCGACACCCTGGTTAAAATATTATACTTGTTAGTGAGCGCGTTGGCAATGATGTAAGTTTAAAAATGAGTTATATACGTAAAGGCAGGTGACGGGACAATATATCTTTCAACTTTCAACAAACAAAACATTTGCGCAGTTGATAAGTTCATCACTAGTCTTAGCCGAAAATAAAAGGGTTGTATCATCTGCGTATACAACAAATTTAGCAAGAGGACCTATGTAACAATATCGTTAATTTAAATGTTAAATAGCAGAAGTCCCAAAATACTCCCCTGTAGACCACCAGAGAAAACAGATTTCGTTTTAGATGAAAAGCAATTGAAATAGATAAACTGCTTACGATTACTCAAATATGACTAAAGCGACTTAAGTGTTTAATCCCGAATTTCATAAAGCTAAAAATTTTAGCAATAAATTGTGGTTAAGATATCAAACGTTTTCGTAAAATAAATAAGTGACTTGTTGTTCTTGAAACTAGACAAAATGGAATATAGATCAGTTTCCTGAAAAGTTGGAACGAACGCTGAGGAAGGGACGAGGTTATCAAGTACATCGAGGATATCTCTCGCCTGACCAAATAAACTAGCAAAAAATTACACCATCTTCCCGAGGGGAACCATGGGGTGATGCGGAGCATCGCGGATCGTAATTAATTTATTCCCTTCTTGACTGATTTCTTATGGCCGGCCGGATTTGGGCTGCGGCGGACGCGAGCGGCCGAGAAACGCTAGCACACGACAGCCGCAGAGTTGCGGGGAAAGCCCACCCCACTGGAAAGCCCTGGCGTGGCGCTGCGACCCGCGCGCCCAAAACTATCCTCCTTTCAATCTCCCGAGGGAACGCGCGCAGCGCGCTACCGCTGCTTATATTCACACTTGAAGGAGAGGAGACTAGAGGAGGAGAGCTTGCGCATGCGCGCGCGGTGTGAGTAGAAGCGAACGCACGCGAAGTGCACGCAGCTGGTAGAGAGAGAGAGAGCAGAGAGTAACGCGCAGCTGTTGGAGAGAGGGAAGGAGGAGAGTTGCGCATGCGTAGTGTGAGTGCGACGACGACGCCGACGCCGCGGGACATAGACCCGAGCAAGAGATGCTCCGCATCTAAAAAGAACCGTTGAAGTCTTCTACAATCGATCGCAAGTTATCGCCAAAATGTCGTTTTAATGTATCATCAGTGGAATAGCTTTGGTGTCCACGGAGTTCATTTATCAAAGACCAAGTTTTTCGTGCATTCGAATGAGATCGGGACAATTTTCTTTCTCAGGGAAATGCGCTTAGCCGATTGAATCATCGCGTTTACTTTGTTACAGTAGGATTTAAAGTTTATTTGTAGGTGTGCATCATTGGGTGAACAACGGCGACAAGCCCATAGTGCATTTTTTCCCGTATCACATCTAAAATATTCGCATTCACCCATACAAGATCAGGATTTCGTTTCATTCCGAATATTTCTCTCCGGCATCTTTCATAGAACTGATTTAAAACCAGCAAAAACTTTGGATAAACGTTGGTGTACTTGACAGACCTCAAAAAGTTGTTCCAGACAAAGGCTGAGACCAACTCATCAAATACTGTGGTGTCGATAGCTCTAACATTAGATCGTGTTACAGCTATCACATATTACAGTGTGATAGCTGTGACATCGTGACCTCGAGGGGGGGGTGGGGTCACGTGACCCCACCCCCCTCGAGGTCACGTGACCGCCAGGCGACGTGACCCCCCCCCCCAAGGTCACGTTGACCCCCTCCACCGTGCCTTCTTCTGCCTCCTCAAGAGCTGCGCTCTAATTCGGCGGTACAGGGAGTTGTAAACGGCTTTCATTTTTTCCCTTCCAAACAAGCATGGTTGAAAGGATTTAAGGTGCCGTTTGGCGCGGCTTCAAAGCCGAGGACGTCGGCTCGCTCCATGGGCCAGTTAATGGTTTCGCATAAAAGCACCCTGTATCTAACCAGGGTGATGATTATAATTCGATACAGACTTAAGTATAAAAAAGGGTGAAAATTAGACGAGGGCCGTCCTCACCATGCATTGTCCCTCTAGGCGAATATGAGATCAGGAGATAAGCGTTATGGTAAGTTGCCTGATTAACTGAAATTAGTTCATTAACTTTTTCAATTATTCGTTTAAGTGACTATGTTGAAAATGCAGTATTTATGGCAGCTACTATAAGAGCCTAGACCAGGTAAAATAGTTTACGAAAATTCAATAGCTTTTTTTTTGTTTTAGATACTAATTGATCAATTTTCAGGCTTTTCAGCAGAAGTTAGAAATTGCGCACAAAAAGGGCGCCACAAGCCCTACCCCGATGACTCTGTAAGAGTGACATAGCTGTTTCAGTCACGTGGTCACTTGTGCCGTCGGCGCAGCCAGCAAGGACGCGCTGCCGGGATAATAATGAAATGATTGAAACTCACACTTCCAAGGATCATACCTAGCAAGGATTGAGGCGTTCCTTCTGCGCACCGTTTTAAAACCGAGCTGAATTACGACAAACTAGATCCGCTGTTATCTCAAAACCTATTACATGGTGAAATATCTTTTTTAAATTTGTATGGCCTCTAACGGTAATTGGCGGCAGTACTGCAGCAGCGACGTGACCCCTAAAACCAATATTTCAAGAGTTAAAAAGTATTTTTTCTTAGTTAGCGACCTTTTTATGACGATTATACCTTGAACTATTATCAGCCGTTCCTGCTCATTACATGGTGAACCCGGCACTGGTCTAACACTTATCGCCTTTAAAAAATATCTTCAAGTTAAAATCGAATACCCTGTATATGCAGACTCCACTGCTGGACCCTTCGTTGTTTCTTTGTTAAGATTCGCGCTCATTGGATATTTTCTACCAGTTTGATTTTCTACCTCGTTGGATATTCGCCTCAGCAGACAAAGGACCCAATGGATCTTTGGATTCGTTATATCTTCGATGGATGTTCGGATTCGTTGGACCTCGTTAGATCTTCGGACTCGCCTATCATCGGCGCAAGCCCGAGATAAACGTACCCTCCAACAGGTATATCGTGGAGTTTAAGCGCAAAACGAAGTAGTACCGTTCCATACACTCCCACGTCTCCTTCAATAGCACTTGTGCATCATAAAACGCGATTCTTCGATTTCCAAGCGTTTTAATTTGGGAAGTTTCCTACACCTACGAGTTATTTTTTCTTCTCTAATGGTTATTGCAGGAAGTGTGTTGATCGACAACAAAGTTCGAAACCTACTTACCTTTCCTCGCGCCATGGACACTCGCCGATGCCATTTCCGTAACTTTAAGCTTGAAAGAATGTTTTTCAAGGAACATGCTCACCTTTTAAGGGAAATTAAAGTGGTTCTGCATTTGAGTAAAAACATTTAAGTCGTCTTCATTCGGCCTCCGGGATTACGAATATATTGCGATTGGTTTTCAGTTTAGTACACGGAGGCTGCAGAAAATAATTTTTCAAAATACCGCTGAAGCCTGTCCTTCCGGAGCGTTACATCATAAAAGGAGTTTTCGAAATCTCCCTCTCGCGCATCTTCAGCGCCTGTCGAAGCTACGAACGCGCACTCTTGCTACCTTCCAGAAGGTCATTAAAAGTCGTCCCTACCATAGAGTTATTATATTGTGCGCTAGAGGTCCAACTGGCGCTAGTGTCTATGGCACTTCCGGGAGGCAAGTTGAAGAAGACAGCAACCAGTCTACTTTTGCGGTGCTCCTGTGCATTGATATGAAAAAACGCTCGTGCATTTTGTCTCTTCGACAGAATATAACATAGATAACTTTTCTTATTCGTGTTGCACCGAGCTGTACGGACTTCAATTAACAATTTAAAAGGGTAATTGGTTTAGTTACAGTTTCTTTTTCCACTGAGCAGATGCTAAAATTTGCTGTACCGCAACTTGTGAAAGCAGGAGTTTGGTGAGTGGCGTCACCACGAACCAAAGGCCATGCGGGTCTCGACCGCCCACATCTGTCTGTGCGTGGCTTTCTCTGTGTCCGGGCAAAAGGGCATCTTGTTGGTTGAGTCGAACCCGGGGTCGGTTTTAACCCTTCGGTCCCCCCGGGTGAGGCCATACACCACATCGGCCCCCGCTTCTCGTAGACGGGTGTCCTGGCTTGGCCGGACCAGGATGATTCAGTCAGTCGCCTCTTTCCCCTCTCCTATCTTTAGCCTTCTTCTTCTCAACTTCTTGCCTATTTCATCTTTGGCGGCAAGAGCTAACTTTGGGTGGCGACAGAACTCTCTCTTGACCCACACTTGCTTATAGCATCCTGGTAGCACTCGTTGAGTAACATACTCAGACAAGACAGACCTGTTATGAGGCGTTACCTCTCCGCTTGTTGGACTCCGTAGCGGGCGGTGCACTACAGATCCCGAAGTTCCTGCCCTTCATATGGGTTCCAAGCAAAACCCTTCCTCGAGTGGCCGTAAAAGGGTTCGCACCAAAGTACAAAATACAAAGAAGACACCACTTACACCTACCAGATTTCCCAAGTTTTGGTTCTTCACTCTGAAAGTGAGAAACAGCTGTCGAAATTATCTCCATTCCTTGTCGCAAAGACATTCGAAGGTATTGTCGGTAATGAATTTAAAGCCAAGCCAATGGTATCCGGTGACCTACTCGTCGAAACTGAATCAAACGAGTAGAGTCCTGCTCTCCTTGCCTTGAGTTCTGTAGCTGATAATGAAGAATTGGTCACAACTCACCGCACCTTGAACCCTATCCGAAAAGTTATCTCCGAGGATGACCTTCTTGAGACCTCTTACAGTGAAAATGTTAAGGGCCTTTCTGATCAAGGAATTATTGCTGCAAGGCGCATCTCCTTGCATCGTGGCGGCCAGGAACGTAAAACTGAGCACATAGTACGTAAAACTGAGCACGGCGACTCCGACGCCGCTTAAGCCGGAAACGGGCGCCTAAGAGCTGCGCTCTAAAATGACGATTCTGCGGACTCTTGTTCCGATGAAGCCCATTCTGTGAACTGTAGTGATCGACACGCCACGTATTCCCCATCTTGCAAGGCGTAAAAAAAAAAGAGTGAGGGGTACTTACCTTGAAGATCAGAGGAAACATATCTTACCCGGAAGCGCGCCATCGCTTTGCGTTCTTGCGCAAGAGTGGCTATACGCAGGTGGTACAGTGGGTCCCTGCACCACTGAAGGTTGCAGTGGCAACCCAGACGTCCTTTCTAGACTATGGGAACCCACGGCAGTCATCCACACCTCAGCTGACGATTGAGCTTCCAGGGCGTGCAATCTCGGCTGGTCGGTCTGCTAACCCTCTCAGCAAGAGTGCTAACCCTCGAGCTCCTGCTTGACAGCAGCCTCTGCCTTTTCATGTAAAGGGCCCGCCGGATGTTTGCCAATTTTCAGGATGGGCCGGCGGCTACGGCAACTGTACCTCCACACAATCTACCTAATAATACCTCAGAATTATTCGTAATATTTGCTCTTATAATTAAGCGCTGAGAGAAAACGCACCCGCTTTTTCTTTCTTCCTTTATTGTTCTTTTCCCGATAGGGTCGGGAGGTGGGCACAGACTAAAGGCGTGATGCCTGACGAGGTCTCTGCCCCCTTACAGCTCTAGCACAGCATTGTAACACAGTGCAAAACATTCACAAAAAAAAATACCGTTAAGACAACACTATGTAAGCACTGATACATCGAAACAAGTAAAACATGCAACCGCACAACGGTTTTCTCAGAAAAGGTTAAAAGTCTGAGCGAAATACAAAAATAACAAATATCAAATATGAATTTGATTTATGAAATTGCATAGGTTTCCTAACACAGTGTCACTGCCCACCAAGGTTTGTTTTTGCTTTTTTATTTAAATTGTAGTGGATTATATTTAAAATCAACTAATCCCTCTGTACTATTTAAAATTTTGGCGACTTGAAACGTTTTCTTTGTCTCCCGTAATTGGTGCGTATTTTAGGAGGTCGTCTATGGGTGTGTCGAAGTGGGTAATGTTTACTGTCATCTGGCGAAATCATGAAAAGGTTTTCGTTGCGTATTCTTTGTAATAGCTTAAAATAATAGATTTAATTGACTTTGAGTACGCCATGTTTATTGAATAATGTACCGGTGGGGAGATCATGGGCGTTACCATTATGGTTTTCAAAAAGTCGCAAATAAATAAAACGTTTTTCTGTGGAACGGCCAGTCTATTATAAATTGTGGTCAATGTCGTTCCACAAACTAAAATACAGTAATAAAGTTTTGAGAAAAATAGTGAGTAATACAAATTTTTTTGTTAGCCAAAGGGGTATAAGATTCTGTACCTTGTATATACATCCAACGGCTCTAGATAACTCGGTGCTTAGCCTATTTGTATGAGTATTCCAGTTTAATTCGCGATTGAACCACACGCCAAGAAATTTTCGTTCGCTAACCTCTCCTATAACCTGATTTTAAAACATATAGTCACCTAAGTGTTGTCGAGTTTATTTACAGCACAGAAAATATATATTTTGTTTTCTCTGCATTTAGTTGTAATTTATTGTTTTGAAGCCATACTGAGAGACGCTTCAAATAGCTGTTTGCCATTGATTCTAGGGGTGCTTTAGAAGCTGAAGTGAAAAATGCATTAGTATCGTCCGCGTACATGACAAGCTCCGGGGAGTTTAGAACATTTGTGATATCGTTAACGTAAAGAAGGAATAAAAAGGGTCCTAGTATAGACCCCTGTGGAACCCCGTGCTTAATTTTGAGTATAGTTGAAGAAATGTTACTGGTGTGCACGAACTGCGAGCGATTTTCAAGGTAGTTTTTTTATTAAGGTCAGGGCAACCCAACGTATTGCCATATTGTTGAAGTTTGATTACTAGTCTGTCGTGTCGAATAGTGTCGAATGCTTTTTTGAAATCTAGAAACAAGCCTAAGGTGTACAGTTTATTTGCAATGTTAGTTATCATTTTATCTTTTACCTCAACTAGTGCTTCTTCTGATGATTTTGATTTTTGAAAGCCGTACTGACATTTATTTATTACATCGTGTTTAGACAAAAAGCCCTCTAGCCTAATGTTTATAACCCCCTCAAATATTTTTCAGAAAATAGCCAAAACCGAGATTGGTTCCCCTCCTTTGTGGACCGGGGTTACTCTCGCAGCTTTTAGTTCGTCTGGAAATACACCAGTTTCTAAAGCGCGATTTATTATATGTGTCAAGAGTTTAGTTATTTGTTGAGAGATATATTTCACAGGCTTTGATTTGAAATCATCTACACCAGCTGCAGCGTTATTTTTTATTTTATGTATAAGCCCTTCCACTTCGTATAATATTGTTGGCGATTGTCGTCAATGTAAATCGAAACGCGTTGCCAGAAGTTAATATTTGACTGGTTGCTCTCTCCTTCAATTTGCAGCAGCACACTGGCGTCAGTTGAACCTCTACCGTACATCATAATAACTCAAAGGTTACGACCAGTGCGGGGAAATATACATGGTAAGCTTGGAATTGCATACGCTGCCAATGCAAGCGACACGCTCTTGGCGGCTGCAAAGATCCTTTCATAACGTAACGACTGGTCGAAGGAATTTTCGTGCTTTCTCGCGTTTAGTTACATCTTCAGGGAAAATAAACGTGATAATGAAATTCACAGTGTAAAAATACTCTAAAATTCCCCTCTAACTTTTCTTTTTTCAAGAACCTCTTCAGCATCTCTGTAAAGGGGCACTGCAAGTGGACAAGTGGGCAACAAAATGCTGCTTCGAAGGGAGTGCCTATCAATGTCAAACGCGAGCGTTCACTGACATTATAGTTCTAGAGCGTCGAATAATTAATACATTAAGGTTTAGAGGTATGATGGCTGAATAGGTGCACGGGACACTTTTTAACATTTAAAGCATGCGATAATCACTCAAAATGTCTTCTTGCGACACCTGTATATCAGTGGGGCGTTCACATATTCATAAATAATTGTGAATTCCAACAATTGGGAAGATCGCGCATGGTTGTTTAACGCTCTTGTCGTTTCAGTTCCCTTTTGGTTCAGACCAATGACGTCATCAACAATAGCATATTTGCTCAAAAGTTTGGACTTCTTGCACCAATTATGTTCTAAATACATCTGATTTCTACTTTATTATATGTTTCATGTGTTTCTAGCAGTGTTGAAGGCGTTACTGAAAATACGTGTTGAAATACGTTACCCCTTACTTTCAGAACGGGATCCCGTTACCAACCTATGTTGCCTCAAAGTAAACGGAACGCGTTAGTGTTACCGTTACTGTTAAAACGTAACGCGCGTTACTGTTCGGTTAGTTCATTAAATTATGAATTGACAAATTTTACTCTTTGACTCTACAGGTATGCATAAGCGCCATATTTCAAGAACCATAATGTCCATTCAGAAACTGAGCATCATTATCTTTTTTTACGGTTCCACCTAAATACACACGAAATAAAAGTAAAAGAAAACACAAAAAAAATCAAAAATGTTAATAGCTTGACACCTTTACACTTAAGAAAAAAATTAAATGTAATTTTTTAAGTCTGGAAGTACATGTAACGAGAAAGTAACTACATTGCACGCTACTGGAAATGGGCAGCGTATGTACGTTACCAGTTACTGCTTGAAAAAGTAACGAGTAAGTTACTGCGTTTCCGGTAACACCGTTACTTAATTGTAACGCGTTACCGCCAACACAGGTTTCTAGAGTCCCAGACACTAATTCGAGCGAACGCAATGAAAATTTTAAAAAAATGGCCTGAAGCGCTTAGCAGGGCCCCTTCAAGTTAGATTACACATCGAGGCCACGATATACTTGGTATATGCGAGCGGTAGTGACCATAAGAAAGGAAATGTCTAACAACCCTCCAACACGAAGTAGGCTGCTAACTTATTTATAAAAAAAACGAACAAACAAAACTTGTGTTCCAAATCGCATGTTCTCCTTGCTTTATTTCCGTTTACCAACTTAGTTTCGCCTTTTTTATTTTTTTTGTTGTTTTTTGTTTTCAAACCTACGTTCTCCGCGGTGCTCCCTAACTCCTCCGAAGAAAGAAATAAGAAGTGAAAGAGGTCATTCGTGTCGCAATTTCCCGTTTGAACGAGATCTGTCCACGCACGCTCTGAGATCCGTGAGGGCTTGCTCGAGGGCGTCCTTGAACTTGGCAATGTTTTTCTTGGGAAAAGATTTGCTGCAACTCAGGCCAAAAGTGAAAGATTCTGCTCGGATGTTGTATATCACCATGTAGATATCGGGAAGAGTCGGATCTGCCAAAGTAGCGCCGTCGAATTGAAGATTCACCTTGATGAAAAATGGGAGCAAAGTCAGGCTGGTCTGGTCAAGTGTTCTCAAAAACTGCCAGGTAACGATCTACCAAAACAATTTCAAAATGCATATTTGTAAAAGCTTGTGAAAAGGCCAACTTCGGCACTTTAGCGCGTTTTAATGTACCCCACTCTGCCTAAAGTTACGAGGGCGGGGAGAGGGGTGGGGGGGGACAAAGATAAAGTACACATACCTCAATTATTCATGCGCTAGCCTTTAACAAGGTCCCACATTTGATTACCCGACATGCGTAAGCAACTCTCCGGGACGAATAAAGCCTAGTGCGTGAATTACTGAGGTGTGTTTACCTAAGCTTTGCCCTTATAGACGCCTCCAACACCTCGCGTTGTTCGCGGCTGCCGAAGCCGCCGGCTCCCAGGAATTTTTGCCGGCTGCTCCCCCCCCCCCCCCCTTCCCCTTCCCGTTCTTCACGGTTTCAGACGCCACCAGCTACGCTCCATGCGACAGGCAATTATTTCGGATTAAAAACAAAAGAGGGGTACTTTTAACAAGAAATGATATGAAGGGAACAGTCATTTAAAAAGGAAGCAAGTATAATTGTCGATTAAAGCAAGTACCACCAGGCAACAGGTACGTTTCTCCAGCCGCTAAGCGAAAAAGAAAGCAGGGTTCGCTAGGGAGCCACTGCCCCTGATGTCCGTTATGCCATATACGGTTCAGAATTATTTATGGAACAATAAAAAAAATAGGGTCACTGGACCCTGTCAAGAAGTAATCCAGCTGTATGTTCTTAGTGAAGTACAAGACTGCCAGGAGTGAGTTATTTTATTTATACTAGAATGGTTTCTCGGGGCACCGGAGGGGAACGGGGCCACGCTTAACAGAGAACTGCGAGCCACATTTGAACCAGTGAAGATCCGCATGCGGCTCGCTACCCGCAGTTTGGCCACCCCTGTCCAACATATGATACATGTACACGTGGTGTAAGGCAAGGTCAAGAAACGAAGAAACCCTTAGAATGTAGTCACCAAATAATAACTTCGCCCGCCATTTTCATTCTTTCTCGATCGATAATTTCTGGAGAAATACAGGATACATTTTTTCATCATAAAATGAGGTCTACATTTATTTATTTTATGGTAGCCAAATATAATTCTGATTACTCAATGTCAAGAAATAGCCGGGAAAACATTATCTCTGGCAAAATTTTTATTGTTTTCTACTTTAAGATTAAACAGGAGTTTTAGGTGTACTTTATCACGTACGCGAAGTATATTTCCTGTTTATTAAATTAATATTTTTGTAGATGTGGTCACTGTCATTGCGGCCCATGCTAGTCCATCGCAGTTAATTAAATATATACGTGTACGAATATACAAAAGTACATGACTTGAACAATAGCAAGTAGCGTTCTGCATAACTTCTGCGTGGGTTTTTGGGGCGCAAAACCTTACAAATTAAGTGAATTGTACGTATTCAGCGTGTGCGCTCCTAAACACACCGCCCAGCATATGCTTAGCAATTTTTCCCGTACCCGCTGGGATGTTCGTTACTCAACTTTGGATGCGCGGTCAGATGAAGATGAGATGCGCGGAGTGAACCAAATGGCGCAGATATCGAAGTTACCGTTTGACGTAAGCACACAGCACACACGGTGTTCGTAAAGCGGAAGTCAAACTGCTGAAACATTCTACATAAGACAGCCTGCAGACACTGCTCAATCCCTGTTTATTCGTTGTATTATAATGGTCATATCACATTATTACACAAACATTTCTGCAGACGTGTTCGAAGAATGCACAAGTATGAAGAAAACATGCTTCAGCCATACGTTAGGCACGTCAGTGGATCATTTCGTCATCATGATAGCATCGAACCACGTGCATTTTCTGTGGTGCAAAATCAAAGTAATGGTGCCTTACGGGGAACGCACTTTTGTAGAATGAGATGCTCTTTAACGGAAACCTCCTTATCTTAGTTTCAAGTGGGGTTCGAGAGTTCCCTAATCGAGTTAACTGGCATCATTGACGGCATGTGACTTTGCAAAACGTGGCCTATACACAAATTCAGTTTTTTGCGAAATTAAGTGAGAAATTCAACGCCATTTACCCCATTCACCTAATAAATTTCCCCGCTAATTTTAGAGGGTAAATGTATTATTCCAGTTTCGCCGCTAAGTTTATTGGGGAAATTGGCGTCATGTTACCTAAGGCGCAGTACTGTTTCCCCTCTACATTTAACTGGAACGCTGATGGCACGTGGCCTAAACGCCAATTCACTTACCGGCTAAATTTAACGGGAAAATTAGCATCACGTGACATGTGCAAAAAGACTTAAAGAACGAGGATGCACTTCGCGCGCGTCTTACTATTGTTCACAATCCTACTGACATGTCGGGATATTTTTTCCGGTGTGTCAAACTGAATAATTAACGCGAATTATTTGTCAAACATTATTAAATAGAAATTTTTCTGCGAACGCTTTGATACAAAAGTTGAAGACCGTGTTGAGAGAGATCACAACATGCCGTTCCATAAAAAGCATTCACACGGAGGAGATATCCCTCCCTTTGATGTCCGGAATGCGCATTACTTGATAATTCTGCGTGAAGCTTTTGCGCTTAGCCGCGCTCAAGTAGACATCCCAGGGGGTGGAGGACCATTGTGCTCGGCCTGCACAAACGAGCCCCGCCTTGTCCGGCGCCTCAGAGATTTTGCGCAGTGAGATGCCGGCGGTGCTATCGGGATTGCGTAACGTGATGAGGCTTGCGCTGTTGCGCCCGCAGGCGTCTTCGATATTCACCAATTCCGTCCTAAAGCCGGTCCTCAAACAACTGGGTTTTTATTCCACGTCTTTTTTGCTGCATCCATTGATTGAACAAGCACCTTTTTTTAGTAGGAAGCAGTTCGTCGTCTCTTGCTTTAAAGAGCGCTGCTGATATAATTGCGTAGAGTCTTCACACTTTTACTTCCGCCATCGCCCACCAAGCCCTATCTTTTTCGCGTGGGACCCCTAGATGCGTCTGATAACACTGATATCTCTCTGGGCGCCCCACCGGTCGTGTAAAAGCTGGTGTCGAAGACGGAGTCCCGCTGGTTTCGCCCATCACTGATATCAGGCAGATCCCTCCCAAAAAAGCATATAATGTGTAAATACCTCTATTAAGGTAGCCTTCCTGTGTGTCACAGTTCAGGTCAACCGTCTGAGTGAGATAGGAGAGTGCTTGGTTGACGGTATACATCAATTTATATAAAACAGCGACATACGTAAATAGAAAAGATGACTAATGCCTAGGTATTTACACGTATACAGTTAGACGTGTTTGGAATTCTCACGTCCCTCTTCAGATTGAGGACATCAAGCGCTGGGGTCACAGGTTTCCGTTCAGACGATGACGTTTTCTCGACGGAGCGAGTTACTTTTTACCAGGGGTCGCTGCCGAGGTATCTTTGGGCTCTGTTGGAGGTGGTCCAGGTTATGCCCAGAAATCATCCGCTGGGTACCAGGGTTCGTCGCCTTGATAATTGAGATCCCTGCAGAGGGCTGCGGATCCGAATTACGGTAGAGTCGGCTTGCATTTGCGGGTAACGGCCGAGGTACGCAGCGTTCTCGGGGCACCGTCGAATTTGACTCCTGCTCGAGCCCTATCCTCTCAAGCCTCTTCTTTCTACCTCTTCACTTTTTACCGCCTAACCTGGCACCCCTTCTCTCCCTCCTCTTCTCGTTTCCACCGCGTAACGTGACAATAACCCCCCTCTTCAGTATTTCTGTACATTCTTATTCCTTCAGGTTACGCGGCTCTCCACCTATTTCCACTCTGTCAATGCACAAGTTTCCATCCATACACACAAAAAATAACACCACTTTTCTTCCATGCCGCGCAACAAAAACGAACTCAACAATCGCTGAGGCAGAAAAAACCTTAACCTATTATTTATATGAAAAAATGCAACCAATTTCAATATAAGGACAACACGAGAGGGTTGGTAAAGAATAATTAAACTTGAGAAAAAAAACGAGAAAAAAAGAAAGAAGACGTCCTTTCTCATTTTCTTCCTCAAGTTCAATCATTTTCATTAGTTGCTGTATCCCTACTGCTGATTTACCTTTCTTTCGGTGAGCTCATCTCAATATATGTCGACTAAATGAACTGCGAATGTGCCTAGGGTCACCCTGCTCAGATACTCCGCTCCGATATTCTACTTTTCTTTTATATATTTTACGTGGGATGCAAACTCTTGTAACACCATACTCCATCTCATCACCCTAGAGTTGTTTAACTTCACCTTTTTCAAATATTCTAAGGGCTGGTGATCAGGTTTGACCACGAACGTTTTTACATAAAAATACACGGCGTATTTACCTATTGTCCATACTAGCGCAAGGCACTGCCCTTCTATGGCTGCGAATTTCTTCTGTCGCATTTAGCTTAAGACTAGCATATCACACAGGATGGAGTATACCTTCATACTACTGCAGGAGAACCACTCCTACTGCCGTGTCAGATTCGTCTCTCCGCAAAACGAACTGTTTCGACCGATCCGGCGCCAACAAAACTGGTGGTTCTGCCAACTTCTTCTTCAGTTCTTCAAAACTGGCATTGAACGACATTACTTCGTGCTTTTTTTGTGAGCTCGATCAGCGGTGCTGCTATTTCCGAGTAGCCTGATATTAACTGTCTGTAATATCAAGCGAAACCTAGAAAGGCTCTCACTTGTTTCTTTGTTTTTTGCACCGATGCTTTCTGTATCTTTTCCAGTATGTCTGGCTTTGGAGGAATTTGCCTCATACCTAGCTTATGGCCTAAGAGTTATGGAATCAAAACACAACTCGTATTTGTTTGGTATTGCCGTGAGCTGGTTTTCTCTGAGGCTTGCAAATATTTCCTTTAGCGTTTAGCAGTGCTCTTCCCATGAATCTGTGGCTAGTAATATGTCGTCAATGTAATGGTATACCTTAGGGTCACCTTCAAGCACATGTCTCATTAACTTAGTGAACACTGCTGCTGCCGTCTTTAACCCGAAAGGCATGAATTCAAATTGATACAATCCGGAAATTAAGGCAAAAGCAGAGTTCTTTTTTGCCGATTCTTCCAGAGGTATCTGCCAGTACCCTTTCGCCAAGTCTATTTTCGGAAAGTACTTATTTTGACGCACTTTGGTGAATACGACGCCTGCCCTTGGTATTGGTTCAGCGTCGTTAATCAATACCGTATTTAGGCTTCTGAAATGGACAAATAGCCTATTGGATCCACCGGGCTTCTTCACCATTACGATAGGAGAATCGAAAGCCGAAGTCGACAGCTGAATGATGCCTAATTTTAGCATTTCCTGCGTTTCTCCTTCTACCTGGTTCTGAATCACAAACGGCACAGGATACTGTCTGACGCACACAGGCTTTCCAGTGGTCAGTCGTAAAGTACGTTGCCGGGCGTCCGTTCGTCCCAGTAAGTCGGAGAATATATCCTCATATTGTGTTATCGCGTCACACAGGTTCTCTTTTTGTATTGGACTAAGTTTAAGGCTAATAAGCACGTTCTGTGCTTCATCTTGCTCGCTTCGACTTGGTGCCCTGATCTCTCCTAGATCATCCAAAGTGTACATATCAACTATTACCGCGCAACTTTCTTTCTTGGGTGCGCGATCTTCGTATCTTTGCAACATGTTCACGTGGAACATTTTCTTCTTTCCACCAACGAGCAATTCATAGTTCACCTCCCCTTTCCGCCTTGTAATCCGGTATGCGCCCTTCCATTGCATGGTCAACTTGTTGCGATTCCTTGGCAGCAGAATGAGCACTAAGTCTCTTGGTTCGAATCTTGTCTGGCTTTTGCGATCATAGTACTTTTTTATTTTGTTTAGCTTCTCCTACGCTCTCGTGTGCTACTTCGCACGTCTTCATTAGCTTGTGCTTCAGTTCCAACACATACTTGTACGATGTTTTTAAATCTTCGTCCAAAGTTTCATTTGACCATAACTCTTTCAGTATAGTCAAGGGGCCTCTATCATTCCACCCGTATAACATCTCAAAAAGTGCGAATTCCAACGTGGCCTGGGGTACCCCTCTACAAGCAAAGAGCAGGGCTGGAATATACCAATCTCAGTCGGTGGGCCGCTCCTGATACATCTTTCTAAGCATCTGCTTGATTGTTCCATTAAATTGCTCAACACGTCCGTTGCAGATGGGATGATAAGGCATGGTCAACAACTGTCTGAATGATAATAGAAGACTACCTTTCTTGATGAGGTTCGAAGTGAAATTAGACCCTCGGTCGTTCAAGATCTCTTTGGGTTTTCCGCACCTGGAGAACATCTCTAAGGGTGCCTCTGCTTATCTGGCGTGCCAACCGTTCTTAGCGCCAGCGCATCAGGGTATCTGGTGGCCATGTTGACCATCCTAAGGATATACCTGTTGCTCTTACATGACGCTGGTGTTATCGGTCCAATAATGTCAATAGCTACCCTGTGGAAAGGTGTCCCAATTATGGGCATGGGTATCATTGGTGCCCTTTTGACAGCTCCTTTCCGAATTGTACGTTGGAACACGTCACAATATCTTACATAGCGTTTGGCATCGCTTTGCATCCCAAGCCAAAATAAGTCGTGTGATACTCGAGCAATTGTGCTCTTCACACCTTGATGACCCGACATGAGGGCGTCCTGTACCAACTCTAGTACGTTCTCCCGATACTTTGTTGGTACGATTAGTTCGTCTATCACGTCGCCCGAATCATACTCGCATCTTCGAAACAACATATCCCCTTTCATAGTGTATTGCTTCGTTACACCCGATCTCCATTTCTGTGTTTTTCTGTCGAGGCTCCCGAAACATCGCTGGAGACTGTCATCCTCTTTTTGGTGTATTGTTATTTCTTGTGGCGTTACCTCTAGCAACCTTATGACCGGCGCTTTTAGTTGGCGCAAAGGTTTCTCTGCCGTTTCGTTAGTCTTCTTAGCTCGTACTGCCAACGACATGTTAGTATCAAACTGCACAGGGTTGCTGGGTATCTTACCTATTTCGGTAACTAGGTGTTCTCCACCTTTTGGCTCTGGCACGGAGCAGCTGTTCACAGCTGGCAACTTACTATCATTTTCACGGATGCTCACTGTTTTGCCTAAAACGTGGTTTTCACAACCATGCATCTCACTAGTTTATGTTAAGCATTCTGGGTCGGGACAGCCTACTTTCCTCACACCCGAGATATTACCTAATATTAAAACGTACAGTGTATCCTCAACACATTTTGCATTTACTTGTCCTGTGTATAATAGGGCCTCTCGAAGTATATGATGGCTTCAGGCATCATTCTCACAGTCCTGTTAACTAGAATTACACCCGTGGACTCCCCGGTAAGCTCATTGTCGTGCACCAGGCTTTTTCTTATTAATACAGTGTTTGTACCACTGTCCCTAAGCACAGCAATTTTATTGCCATAAAATCGGCCTTCCACCACTGGCATCATTAAATGCAAACCATGCTTTGCATTTGTGTCGTAAGTGCTCGGCTTCAATTCGTTTTTTGCCCTCCTTGGTACTGGTTTCCCTCTTTGGGCTCGATCAATGATACTTTTTTTTGTTTAAAAAAAAACATGCTTCTTTCTTTTTCGACACGTTTCAGTCATGGCGCATACAGACCACACCAGGAAATATTAATCTATCCTCCGGCACCTTGCCCTCAGCATACGTCAGTGGACTACGACACTTAGAGGAGACACCAAAGAAACAGGCCCCTACCATAGAGGAAAACGAAGATGCTGATCCTCGTTTGTAAATAACCAACTTTGAAAAAAAAAAAGAGGGTACCGCACCTGGTTTCAAAACTAACCACCGTAAAAAAAAAACGAAGATACTGCCCTGCATTCACCGCAGAAGAAAAGAAAGAAGCTGCTTCTCTTTTAAATAACCCCCCTGAAGAAGGTGCCGAGCCGGCACCGAAACGTTGGGACTCTACGATATTTTAGGAATTGGTTGGCGTTTGCCCTTTATTTATAAAATTGTAACCCAGTTTCAGCTTCATCAGGTTTACTTTTACTGAATGTTTCCCTGAAGCCATCAGCTGTAAGCCTGAATTTTTGAAGTATTGCCAGCTTGACTTTCTTGTAATCTAACTAATCTGATGCTGGCACACGACCAAACGTTGTCAGTGCTTCTTCCACTAGACAAAAGCTGAAGGATGTTTCCCACCCCTCCCTTGCCCAGCTTTGGCCTACTGCGATTCTTTCAAACCTGTGCAAGTATGCATCGAGGTCGTTTTGTTTCTCGTCGAATGGTGGCATTAACTTGTTTTTTTTTTTTAAGCACGCGCTTCTTCGCGGTAGTACCTCCCTCCCTGGTTGTCCGTTGACCGATAATCTCAAGTTTCGGCTTGTGCTTGCCGAATCTTGAGTTCTATCATCTCTCACTCACGCTCAAAAGAAGCTCGTTCTCGTTCTATTCCCGCTTGTTCTCGTTCAGCTTCGGGTTTGGCATCTTCTCTAGCTAGGAACTTTTCCTCTCCAACGCGTTTCTTCTCCTCTTAAAACAGAGTTATCGTTTCTTCTTTTGTCCGGCCTAGAGTTCCTGTATAGGCTCCCTACGGGAGCCAAAGTTGCGCGTTTGATTCCACGTACCGCGTGCCGCCCTTGCCGCTATTCGCCGAGATCCGATCACGTGAGGAGCCGGATCAAGTGTCGTGCAGCAAAGTAGACGTTGCACGCGCCCCGGCGTACGTTTCCCTGCTTTTGAGCGCGCCGCGCGCCTCGAACGCGCGGCACCGCTATTCGCCGAATTTAGTCACGTGAGGAGCGGGATCAACATGCCGCGCAGGAAAGCCGGCGCTCCGGGTGTGAACGCGCAACTCTGGTTCCCATAGGGAGCCTATACAGGAACTCTAGTCCGGCCCGAAGAACCACTCATTGTCAATATTTTTTTTCTAAATCTATTCTGACAATCTGCTGTTAACTGCTGACCCGTGAAACACACCTCTTTCACTCAGGGGTTTTATCCTGGCAGGTTTGCTAATATTGTCGTGGTTCAGGTCAACCGTCTGAGCGAAATATTAGAGTGCACGGTCGGCGGAATAAATCAATTTATATAGAACAGCGACATACGTAAATTGAAAAGATGACTACATTTACACAAACTCAGAAAGCTTCAAAACGTTCCATTCACCAAATACGACATAAAATGCTCCATAATGAAAGCAATTAACACTGTGATTATGCAGTTGTGGTCTTCATTAGTTAATCAAAATAGCAAACTGCATTCAGTTGATCCAGAATTGACAACACAACTACCAGATACCCTACCAGAAAATTCGAAAATTTGTACCACAGGCTACGACTCGGGGTGGCCTACACTGGAAGCTATAATTTTCTTCTTGGCAGAAGTGACACTCCAACGTGCACCACACGCAACTGCAAACTGGATATAGAGCATATATTGCTTGCATGCACTAAGTACCAAACTCAACGAGAATGCATGAAAAGAATACTTTACCAGCTGGACCCTAGACCATTCAATGAAAATAACATCCCAGCCCTATGGAAGAGCAAGCGGCATCACCGCATCTTCTTAAAAGCTCTACAAAAGTATGTCGAAGACACCGACTAATAGATCAACTTTGACTGTGTGCGTGTGTGTTGTGCTTATGTGCGCTTGACTTACTCTTCTCCTAATCATCTTTATTCCCCTCTACCCTTCACCACGGAGTAGCCAGCCATCGAAAACACGAACTCCGGCGTACTTCTTCATGCTTCATTAAAAATCTATGTATATATATATCTCTACAGTTAGAAACATTTTGAATTCTCACGTCCCTCTTCAGGTTAAGGACTTCAAGCGCTGGGGTCGCAAGTGTCCGCTCAGACGATGATGTTTTCTCGACGGAGCCAGTTGCTGTTTACCAGGGGTCGCTGACGAGGTATCCTCGGGCTCTGTTGGAGGTGGTCCCGGTTATGCCCAGAAATCCTCCGCTGGGTTCCAGGGTTCTTCGTCTTGTAATTTTATCCCTGCAGAGGGCTGCGGGTTCGAGTTATGGTGGAGTTGGATTGCATCTGTGGTTCATGGCCGAGGACTGCAGCTTTCTCGGGTCACCGTCGAATTCGTCTGCATCTGCTGGTCATGGCCGAGGTATGCAGCGTTCTCGGGGAACCTTTTAATCCATCTCCTGCTCGAGCCCCATCCTCTTGAGCCTCATTTTTTCTTCCTGTTCACTTTTTACCGCCTAACTAGGCACCCATTCTCTTCCTCCTCTTCTCTTCTTCACCGTGTAACGTGACACCGTGTCTAATTTTTTGGAGCTCTCAAAAAGCTAAAAAAATCTCGAAGAGGTATGAAGAAAACTTTCAGCCTTTCCACTCTGGTGAAGAAGGAAGACCAGCGAAGCGGTACTATGGTCAGACGACCTCAATGACGACTTCTCGGACGACCTCAACGACCATGTCTAGGACGTCCTCGAGGACGACTTCTAGAACAACCTCGAGGACGACGCCTAAAGGACGACCTCAGGGATGACATTTAGACCACCTCAAGGACGACACCTAGGACGACTTCAGGGACAACGTCTAGGACGACCTCAAGGACGACCTCTAGGACGATTTCTAAGACAACTTCTAGGACGACCTCAAGGACGACTTCTAAGACAACCTCGTGGACTATCTCGAGGACAACCTCGAGGACGATTTCGAGGACGACGTCTAGGACGACCTCAAGAATGACTTTTAGGAGTACTTCGAGGACAACCTCTCGAACGATATTGCCACGAATGACAAGTGATCAGGCAGCGAATGGCTGAGTAAACTGAACGTTTAATGGGGCGAACTTGTGCCCAAAAATAAAAGGGAAAAGAAAGGTAACAACAGAGCGTCGCGGGCGTCGAAGGCGGCGAAGCAGCAAGATCGAACGCTGAGGCGAAAACTGACTTTGGCTCACCACGCGAAACCCCTTGTACACGCGTGGGCTTCTGGAATAATCGGCGCAGAAAGTTCGACGCGTAGAACATTCGGGCCTCAAACAAGCAACAGGATTCGCGAATATTCCAGGACACTGAATTGCAGGAATAAACAAAATACACGTCGCTCCCAGGAATCGAACCCTGGCTTTTCGCGTGGGAGGCAGGCGCGATAACCGTTAAGCCACGCGCGCGCTGCCTACTTGGCCAGCTGCGCGCGCGGCATTATTCCCCCTTTCAAAAGGTGCATCACCCCGATGCAGCACAAAACAAAACAAAGCAAACAAAAATAACGGTAAACTAAAGAGTCATTTGGAGCACATAAGGTCCACAGTCCTATCGAGCGTAGTACGGCTTCATGCGCACGACGTGGACGACTTCTGGTCGTGGAGGGCGGCGTGATGAAGTCCGTGTTCCGTCGGGCATCACCTCTTAGTTCAGATCCCCGCGTCGACGAAGCACTTTGTAGGGTCCAAAGTAGCGCTTCAGGAGTTTCTCGCTGAGACCACGGCGGCGGATCGGTGTCCACACCCACACGCGGTCTCCGCGTTGAAAGTGGACGTCCCGGCGACGAAGGTTATAGCGGAGTGCGTCGACTCGCTGTTGGTCATGAATCTTGATTCTTGCCAGTTTGCGAGCTTCTTCCGCGCGTTGCAAGATCAGTTGAGCATCGTCGTTGCCATCGTCGGCCGGCACGTGAGGCAGCATGGCGTCGAGCATTGTGGTAACCGTCCGGCCGTGTACTAGTTGGAACGGTGTCATTCCCGTGGTTTCTTGCACCGCTGTGTTGTACGCAAACGTGACGTACGACAACACCTCGTCCCATGTTTTGTGCTCTACGTCGACGTACATGGAGATCATGTCGTCGATCGTCTTGTTGAGCCGCTCCGTTAGCCCGTTGGTCTGCGGATGATAAGCGGTTGTTCGTCGATGGCTCGTATGACTGAGCCGAAGGAATTCTTGAGTCAGCTGTGCCATGAAGGACGACCCGCGATCAGTGATCAGCACTTCAGGTGCGAAGTGTCGAAGGAGAATAGACTCGACAAAAAACTTGGCGACTTCTACCGCTGTTCCCGATGGCAGGGCTTTCGTCTCGGCGTATCATGTAAGATAATCGGTCGCGACGATAATCCACCGATTTCTTTGCGCCGATGTTTAGAACGGCCCAAGTAAATCCATTCCGACCCGCTGGAAGGGCGTGGTCGGTGCAGGTATTGGCTGCAGGAGTCCTGCTGGCTTCGTCGGAGGCTTCTTACGTCGTTGGCACTCATGGCACGACCGTGTGTACAGGTGGACTGTTTTCGGGAGTCTCGGCCAGTAGTACTTGTCACGAATCCGGGCGAGCGTCCTGCTGTAGCCAAGGTGTCCAGCCGTCGGGTCGTCACGGCATGCTTGAAAGATTTCTTCTCTGAGGCTGGCCGGAGCAACCAGCAGCCAGGCAGGGTTGCTCGTTCCGAAGTTCTTCTTGAAGAGCACGCTTTGCCGCAGAACGAAGCTTGGCAAGTCTCGGGCCAAGACACGCGGAACTGAGCTTCCTTGACCTTCGAGGTGGTCGATCACGGCGCGAAATTCGGGGTCGTCTCGTTGAAGTGCTCCCATGTCGGTATCTGTAATTGCTCCGAGAAAACTGGCGTCATCATCGTCGTCGGTACTGTCAGGAGGAGATTCGACTGGGGCCCTAAACAAACAATCGGCGTCATTATGCTTGCGGCCAGACTTGTGCACAACGGTCATGTCGAATTCTTGCAGTCGAAGGCTCCAGCGAACGAGGCGTCCTGACGGGTCCTTGAGGTTGGCGAGCAAACAGAGAGCGTGGCGGTCCGTGACAACGCGGAACGGGATCCCGTACAGGTATGGGCGGTACTTGGTTAACGCCCAGACGACAGCGAGACATTCCTTGTCGGTTGTCCAGTAATTTTTATCTGCCTTGGACAGTGCCCGGCTTGCGTAAGCGATCACCCTCTCTGCTCCGTATTGTCTTTGGACTAGCACCGCACCTAGCCCGGCGTTGCTGGCGTCTGTGTGAACTTCCGTTTCCGCTGATGGATCAAAGTGTCCGAGAATAGGAGGCGACTGGAGTCTTTCCTTCAGTTCGTTGAACGCTTGTTCTTGCTCCTCCCCCACTGGAAGTTCATGTAGTCCTTTGTCAGATGCGTGGGAGGTGAAGAATTTTAGGCAAAATCGCGAACGAAACGTCTGTAGTATACGCACACCCCAGAAATCTTCGTACGGCTTTCTTGTCTGATGGCTTTGGAAATTCCGCGACAGCGGATGTCTTTGCAGGGTCAGGACTTACACCTTGAGCACTCACAATATAGCCCAGGAATTTGAGCTCACCATAAGCGAACCGACATTTTGACGGCTTCAGTGCCAGACCGGCATTCTGGATAGCCTGTAGCACGGCTTGCAAACGTCTGAGGTGCTCGTCAAAGTCGCTGGAGAATACCACGACCTCGTCGAGATAGACGAGACAACTTTGCCATTTCAAGCCGGAAAGAACGGTGTCCATTACGCGCTGGAGCGTCGCCGGTGCTGTGCATAGTCCGAGCGGCATCACTTTAAATTCGTACAGCCCGTCCGGTGTGACGAAGGCAGTCTTTTCACGATCTCGTTCGTCGACCTCGATCTGCCAGTACCCACTCTTCAGGTCCATCGACGAAAAGTATCGGGCGTGGCGCAGCCGGTCCAGGGTGTCGTCGATGCGTGGCAGCTGGTAGACGTCCTTTTTTGTTACAGCGTTCAATCGGCGACAGCTCACGCAGAACCGAAGAGTCCTTCGTTCTGCGGCGCAGGAGACTGACGTTGGGGCGGCGCGAAATAGGCTTGAGGAGGAGGTGGTGGCCGTCGGGCCACTGCGGCGTAGGTTAGGGTGGGCTCCTCGGGTGCTGCTATGCTGGCAGGAACCTCCGGTTGAATTGCCCGCTGTACTTCTTGGCGTACCGCTTTGGCTATCGACAGCGAAGCCGGCTGGTTGGCAGCAGGCAGCAGCTTCCCGAGCTCTTCCCGGACGATGTTGCGGACAATTGGACGAAGATTGTCAGTGCTGGTGCCGCCCTCGTCAAATCGGGAAGATGTCAGCGTCGAGGCAGCAGGCGTGCCGGCGAGTCGGTTGTAGTGGCTGGCTCGGATTGACAGGGTTCGATTGATGTTAGTTGCCTCGGCAACGAATTCAGCGACATTAGTTGGTGGGTTGCGAACAAGGCCACCGAAGATGTCACTCCTCACTCCTCTCATCAAGACGCGCAGCTTCTTCTCCTCGGTGGACTGAGGGTCGGCGCGGCTGCTCAGGCAGAGGACGTCTTCAACGAAGCTGGTGACCGTTTCGTTGGGCCCTTGAGTTCGTACTTGCAGGAGGCCTTCCGGTCGCTGTCGTCGTGTCAGGTTCGTGAATGTCTTCTTCAGGCCGGCGATACAGGTGTCCCACAACGTAAGCGACGCCTCGTGGTTCTCGAACCACTGCCTCGCCATACCCTCCAAGGAGAAGTAGAGGTTTTGGAGGCGCTGCTCCGTGGTTCATCCACTATGGCGTGCTACACGTTCGTAGTGCAGAAGCCAGTCCTCCACGACTTCGTGGGTCTCGCCATGGAATGTCGTCGGGGTTTGCTGGGCAACAAGCAGGTAGATGACGGCCGCAGCGGTCGGGGTCTGCGATTGCTGGTCGTTCATCGTCGGCCTCGTTGGCTGCTTGGTCCTGGGCGGCAGAAGTCCGAATTCCGGGTGTAGGCCTTGGGTGCGACGACTGAACCGGATCTCGGTAGTGCCTTCGTTGGTTGTTCGCCGGCTTGGCGTCGGACTTGCACTGCGGGCCCACGGAGGGGTACGCGGCAGGGGCATGCGTTACCCCGCATCTCCACCAAAATGTCACGAATGACAAGTGATGAGGCGGCGAATGGCTGAGTAAACTGAACGTTTAATGGGGCGAACTTGTGCCCAAAAATAAAAGGGAAAAGAAGGGTAACAACAGAGCGTCGCGGGCGTCGAAGGCGGCGAAGCAGCAAGATCGAACGCTGAGGCGAAACATGACTTTGGCTCACCACGCGAAACCCCTTATGTACACGCGTGGGCTTCGGGAGTAATCGGCGTAGAAAGTTCGACGCGTAGAACATTCGGGCCTCGAACAAGCAACAGGATTCGCGAATTTTCCAGAACACTAAATTGCAGGAATAAACAAAATACAAGTCGCTCCCAGGAATCGAACCCTGGCTTTTCGCGTGGGTTCGTTAAGCCACGCGCGCGCTGCCTACTTGGCCATCTGCGCGCGCGGCAATATCAAGGACGACCTCAAGGACGATGTCTAGGACGACCTCAAGTACGACTTTTAGGGCGACATCTAGGACGACGCCTGGAGAAATTCAGCCTTTCCACGTTGGTGAAAACCAGAGTGGAAAGGCTAGAAAGGTTGTCGCCATCTATGAGCAAGGCCGGTAAGCCGGTTCATAGATGGCGGTAGCTGTCCGCAAAGCCACGTTGACGCTGGCGCGTCAACGTGGCCTTGAGGATTGCTGTTGAACTGACTAAGATACGCTTAGAAGATCGGTGGAGAAAGATCCATCACAGATGACACTAACCACCATTCACGGTGACACAAAAACTAATTTGTCCCCCCTCTTCCCCCCACCCCCTTAAAAGCTTGGGCGCGTTTATTCGCACCCGCCCGATTCAAAGCGAAGAGCTGCAAGCTCATCATCATCATCATCATCATCACCATCATCATCATCGTGTCCGCCACAAATAAATATCGACATATAATTGCGGGTGTCACGATCTTGTGGAAACTATCCCTTAACAGCTCCGCTGTAAAAAGTGCACGCCACCACCCGTTAGCAAACTGCAATAATAACGCATTTTGTCAGGTGGAACCTCGTTTTTAATGTTCATACATTTTATTAATTTTATTCGCTACCAAAGCCGGCCAATCGTAGGGCTTAGCGTCAAGTGCCATATTGCCAAATCCGGCGATTCGCCGGGCTGCATGAATTTCTGTTTTAAAGAGTCATTCATAGAAGGCACTCTAGGTAGACTTGAAGTAGTGTAGTTAGATACATTGCCAACATATGACGAGTGTCGTTATGTTTCCTTTGTTTGTTTGAGCTTGTTCTTCTGTGTATCGTCTTTTCCGCTCGATCACTGCCAGCTTGGAGAAGATAGCAGCATCCAGTGTACGGTGTGTCCTTTTTGACAATGAATTTATAGATATCCTCATCGACAGCGATGATGACGGGACTTCTGTTGAGGATAGTGAGTTTTCGGAGCCTTCTGTCGGCGACGGGAGGGATTCCGACAGCAGTTGTAAGTCCGAGTCACTACAAGAGCGCACTGGTTATGCGACGCCTTAGCGAACGGGGATAGAATACTTCAAGATCTTTCATGCGAGGAAGAATCTGTGAGGGCCTCGTGATTTATAGACTTCAACGAGCCCCTTAAGCATGTAAATAAACACATTTTCTTGTTTTCTGCACTGATGATTTACTGTAAAAGCTTAATATACAAGCAAAACAGTCACGCTTAGTGTGGCCCTGTGTTATGGGAAAAACATGCCGTACGGACGGCCCGGCAGCGCGCGCCGCGCATGGTAGCGGTTTGGTTTTAAACGTTTAAATCTCGAAGCAATCAGACAGACGAAAAGCTATTTCTATGAAATCGACGTAACGACATGTTTCACACCACTTTATACAACGTTTATATTGAAGAGTTTGTGCACACATTATTATTGAAAAAGTTACCTAATCAATCTGCGTCAATAAGTGATTTCGGCACATTGCAAAAACATCTTCCCTTGCTCAATAGGACTGTGAACAATATCGCGTGAATTCGACACGTATCAGCTATCTGTTTTTAACTTTTGAAACAAGTTAGTTGAAACACCCTCGAGAACTTCGAAGATAAAGATCGATACCGACCTTTTTTTTTCATTCTATGACATAGGTGAGATACCAAAAATCGACAAAAACGAATTTTGCCATAATCATAGCATACCTGGCTGGCTATCACAGCAGGTCGCCAGAAAACCTGGTTTTTGAAGAAAGGATGAATCGGGATACCCTCTTCGAGGCTAATGCTGATCAAGCCATACATCATCCGAGTCACGCCGAGGCCGTCCGCTGCCTGTGTGGGAAACACAACCGAAAACAATTAGACCTTTCAAGTAAGGGAAGCAAAGGTGGTGTACAGATTGTACCTTTTAGGGGTATTTACAAATCGTTATTGAAGCGAAATTTTCTCTTCCTCTTCACACCTGCTTCCAGGACGCGCCTTTTTTGTCAAAGTGGTTGAAAGCCAGAAGATTAACCAAACGTAACATGCCCGAGGACCACAAACGTCAGCACGTACTGTGCATATTCCGAACCGTCCATCTTGGGAAATGATTTGACAGGTTTTATAATTATCTCTTGAACAACGTAAAAAAATCACAACTTTTCCAGGCTATTGGCGGCGAGATGTTTTGGTGGCGCCCTCCTATGGTTACCTCTCGTGACGTCAATACCTCATGAACAACAAGTTGGATGGTGTTTGTGAAGAGCATGGTGGAAGCTTCAAATCATAGCACTTTCAAACCAACACTGCCAAAACCGTCAAAATTGAAGTTCTTACATTACTTTTATTTCCACCGATAGGAAATCCTTTGCTGTCGTCATAGTCACAATTTGGCCTATCGTGGAAGGCCGATCACAGCGACGCTTTCGATCGCTCACGTCGCCAATTGCGGTCAAAGCAGTGGTAACAAAGAATGCGCGGCAGCGCCGACACAGATGTGATCGCAGCTCCGATGCCCACGCCCCATCACTACTTTGGGAACAGGATATACCTCAACGAAAAGATTAGATTCGTTTCATACATGTCACGCTCAACGTCTTTTTTATGTACTGACAACAATTGTTTTGCGAACGCGAGAGACACTACAAACAAGCGAGTGCTATATAAAAATTATCAGAGTCGCACACAGTGCTGTAGCTCCTTCGAGAACGGCTCAATCAAAGAAGCGAGCAGCAGAAGTGAGGAATACAAAAGAAAGAAATAATCGGAGCACCCCCAGCTCGTAGGAAAAAATGAAGCACTCAAACTACCTCAATCCACCGAGACAGAGTAAACAGGCCTGATCTATGCCCTGTTCACTTTTAAGCTGAGAGTGCAGCCAAAACTATTAGCCAGAGCTAGCCTGCTCTCCTGGTTTTGATATGTGCATTTTGAGCGCGAGTGCTCCTTCTTCGGAAGAACGACTCAACGCAGTTACCTCGAGCTCTCGTCTGCGTGGCAGTGGATCTAGTCACATCTTCAGGGTGAGCAGAGTATAGCACTTCTTTCTTTCTTTCTCTGCTTTCCTGTTTCTCTCTTACGGAGTAATCCGCTGAAACAACTGACCCCAAAAGTTTCCCTGCGTCATTCCATGATATCGTTATCACTCATTAACCCTCGCGGTTGCTCTCATTGCGCAATAGACGAATCTCACCAGAGGGGCTATGTTCGACAAATGTTTCGTTCCTACTAAAAGAAACGGAAGTGAGGGAACTGAAGATATCGCGTGTGATTGGTTAGAGACCCAAACGACGAAAGTTCCCTGTTTCGTCATTTGAGCCTCTAGCCAATCGAGACGTTATATCGTCAGTTCCATCACTTCCGTTTCTTTTGAGGAGAAACCAAACATTTGTCGAACATAGCTCCCGAAAAAGTTTTATTACGCTACCGCTGACCTCTTGCATACTAGGAACTGTAGTATTTCTCCGCGAGGGAGAACCTTGCTCCGGGTCAGCACGAGCGGAGCACGAGAAGGCACGAGCTGCCTCGTTCACTGTCGTCTGCTTTCTGCGAACTGCAATTTTGGCGGCGTCACGCGTGCTTAGAACGCTTAGTGTGATCGGTCTATTCATGGTGTGATACACCACAAAAACTCGGAGGAGAACGAAGGGAGACCTGGTCAGGACGCGGCGTGCCTTTCACATATATTGTTTATTTGGATGAAACACTTTTCAAATATAAAAACCGGCACACTTGCAAGAACACAAAGATATGCCCTTCAAACATACCCCTCTCAAATACCAACTCCATTGGATGTTCAGATCGTACACTTCTTTATCGGACAAGGACCAAGAGGTGCTGCGCCTACACAATACTTGTGGTGAAATTTAATGAGGAAGCCTTTGTGAATTTCTCTTCCTAATTAAAGAGAAACCGAAGCGGTCCTGCATTTGAGAAAAACAAAACTTCAATGGCCTTCATTCGGCCTTTATGATTACAAATATCGAACTTATTTTTCTATTTGGTGCACGGAGGCTGTTGAAATTAACCTTTAAGCAACCGCCGAAGCCCCTCCTTCCCGCGACGTGATGTCACACTTTGTGTTTTGGGAATTTCCACTCTCGCGCGCGCATTTTTAGCGCCTATCACAGCTATGCACACGCACTCTTGATATTTTCAAAAAAAAGGTCAGAAAGGGAGCGTCAGGACTGGTGTCAGTGCGGGAGAATATAACTAGCAAGCTTGCAATTGCACGCCTTACCCACATGAGCGACAACCGTTTGGCGTCCTAAGATCCTAGTATGACGTCACGGCTGGTCGGAGGTTTTTCCCGTTTGTACGCGTTTAGTCAGATCTTCAGAGAAAACGAACGTGATATTCTGATTCGCGCAATAAATATACGCCAGAATTCACGTCTAACTCGTTTCTGTTTTAAAAAGTGGCGCATTCTGTTTTTTGTGCAAACTTTGCAAAGAACAAATTTACCTAAGAAAAAGTAAAAATGAAGAAGGCTTAACTTCCATGGAACTGCAGCGAAGCCACCGGTCTTCAAAAAATATGGAGACCTATTGTTTGAAGCCCGGTGGCTTCGCTGCATTTCAATAGGAGTTAAGCCTTTTTTCATTTTTTCTTCTTCCTTAGGTAAGTTCGCTCTTTGCAAATTTTGCAAGAAGACATGCACCACCTGTGGGCAATGCTGCATAAAATCGTAACGCGATAGGTTCAGAAACCGAATTTCGTGGTCGATTTAAAGAGGCTGGCCGCTATTTGTGCCCCCCGGTAGATCAGCCTTAAAACTAAAGAACGGAAATCCTTAGGGGGAAGAAGAAAGCAGTTCCTTTTTGTTTCATGGTGTTATGTTAACGTCACCTGTCGTGTTAAGTAGTCTCCTTGAGATCATCTAGTTCCAGCCGCAAACCACTCTCTAAACATGCGTTAGAACAGAACAGAATGTAATTTAGAGTTAACTTTATCCTACGTCACTAAGTCTTGTGGAACGTCCTCGGAAAACAAACCTCCTCTCCACACAAGGACCCCACCCGTCGATTAAAGCGCCCTCCAGAGCATGTGCTTCAAAATCGTATTTTTTTAAGCTTGCCCTCCCGAGATTTTTGACGCGCAGAGCTGCTTCTCCGGTCATTCCAAGCGCTCATTTGCAGAACAGAAGAAGCGTATAAACCTTTCCAAAAAGCGACTTCTACGCGCTTCCATCTTTGTCTGCTGGCCTGTGGAGCACCTTCTGAGGGTGCGCCGTTGCTCTGTTGTGCGGCATATCGGACGCTGCGCATGCGGCCACAGCTCAGTGACTCAGCATTTTTTGCCCGTTCGCTTTGTTCGAGACTACCGCTGGAAAGGTCTATAGATCCCTTTCAAAATACTGCCCTCCGTTGGCAGCTGTGGCAGCTCTGCACAGTGGCGGACTAAAACCGCAACTTCATGGCACACTCTGTGCGTTTGGAGGGAGTAGGTACTATCGGAAACAATATGAGCGTGAACGCGCTTCCGCGGTGACAAGCGGAGCCGCGTTCACGCTCATATTGTTTCCGATAGTACAAGAACACATTCACAGTAAAAGATGATGAGCGCGGTGACGTTGCAATTTCGACGCTGTTTGATTGGCTCGTCGGCTCCAAGCGTTGGTCAAGTTCCGACGTCCGCTATCTTATGCAATGACTCGCACTTTCCGCGATGACAGCTGTTCCGCCATTGTCCTGGGCTTCCGACCTTCTAAGAATCGGCCCACGAATTTCGGTAGGGGTCTACAGCACAGCCTTTACACAGCTTGGCTAGGTGGTGCTGAACCAGAGCCGGCATCCACATCTCAAACTTTAAAGGGAAAATGAAGCGGTTATGTATATGACGGAAAAACACGTAAATCCTCTTCACTTGGCCTCCGGAATCCCGGAGATCGAAATTAGTTTTCAATTTGGTGCACGGAGGCGGCAGAAATTAATTTTATGAAATCCTGCCGAAGCCCCGGCTTTCCGACGCGTCAAGTCATATTAGGATGTTTCAGAATCTCCGATCTCAGGTATCTTCAGCGCCTTTCAAAGGTATGCACCTGCAATCTTCCTGTTTACAAAACGTTCAAAAAGAGAGGTCACGACTGGTGTCAGTGCGGGAGAATGTAACTGGTAACCTCGCAATGGCAGCGCTACTCACACGAGCGACACGCGATTGGCGGCCCAACGATCCTAGTATAGGACGTCACTACTGGTTGGAGGTTTTTCGTGCTTTTCGCATTTTGTTGCATCTTTTGCCAAAACGTACCTGATATCCAGATTCACGGGATAAAAATACGTAAGAATTCACCTCCAACTCGTTTTTTTTTTCAAGAAGTGTTTCAGCTCCCATTCAAATGTGTGCTAATATTTTAGCTAATCGCTTTGTAATTGGTCTTTGTGCGCTTTGATAAATCGGTCTTTCCATGTTTATACGGTCGGAAGTTAGTCTGGCTCGTTGCGCGTCTGGTGCCTCAGCTGCAGATGAGCAATTTAGCCAGTGCAGTACAACCGCTAGGCTGAGGTCTTTAACGTGCATCACGCAGTAGTGATACACGACCCCACACCGGTACGATGGACATCCAGAGCCGGCTCAGCTGATTCGCTGGCTCTTGCAGTGCTTCCTTTTACCCAGCCCTCGCGCGGCTTTTATATTTCGTTTCACCTGAAGTCCAGACGCAGACGACACATTTAGACAAGATCAAAAGCGCACCATTTACGAGTTCGGCATGTTTCTGTACGCGTTCTGTCACCGCTGAACTAAGCAAAAACAAAATAGATTCAATGACTGCCGCTGTTGACTTCGCTTGATTTGTCACATAAAACAAAAAAAAACAAAAAAAACAAGCCTTTAAAGTTTTCCCGACAGCAAGGCCATGGCGAGACGGCGTTTGAGGAACACGTGAGAAAACGCTAAAAACAACAAAACGAAAACGATGGGTCGAAATAAAATAGCAAAGACTATTACGAAAGAAATGTAATAGCTTGAAGTCCCGAGGAAATGACGAGACCAAGAATCCCTCATACCTCCTATTCGGTAACGCGATGTGCGAAGAAATACTGAGCATGACAATTCGCCTGCCCAGCCTCAAGAGTCACTTTACTGAGACGTGTTACTAACTCGCCTCTGTTTCTTCGCCGAATTTATTGGACACGTCAAATCCCCGAGGCAATGACCCAATTTGTTCGTGTGGCTACCCCGTGGCGTCTGGACACAAGAATTGCTTCGATTGTAAAAGAGGCTACCAAAGAGCACCTTTTCATTTGGGCATCTAGCTAAACAGCTTGTCGAGCTAGCAACTCCAGCTTGATGTTGATTATTTGCGGCCCTGTAGATAGCGTTACGGCACGGCGGAGACTGCCTCGTGCCATCTTTTTTCTTTGTTAGTCTTCCCGACGAATAGAAGACCTTTGCCTGCTACAAATTTAGAAAATCACGTCTGGAGTATATATTAACAACGTCGAAAAGCGGCGTTGACGGTAACTCTCTTCAATAGCTACGGTTTAAAACTTCCTTAACATTGACACTATTTCAGCTTTTTTATTAACAGTTTATTATTTGCATTCTTAGAATTCGTTGCTGCTTTGTTTTTTGTTTGATATACCTGTGACCCACTCCCCAAATGCAATGTCCACGCGCCTTTAAAGATATTTGAAAAAATATAGAAACTTGTTAAAGCAGCAGAAGAGATTGCGAAGGGGTCACCATTTATATGAAAGGAATTAACAGACAGAACAAAAAAACAAAAAACACGCCGAAGAGGCTTAAGACAGGTTATGTGTAGGAATGCGAAAGCATACCTATACGCAGCGCATTCCTACAAGGAGCACGCCACGTCTCAATTATTCACACGACGCTCCGGCGGTGACATCGCGCTCTCCCACTACGACCACGGCTTCCTGCGACGAAGCATCCGCGTTGCTGTGCTTTTCTTTGTGTTTTATTTTTGAGGCGCGTCCCCTTTGACCATGAGCGCCCCCGCCGGCTTCCGTGACAAAGCATCTGTGTTGCTGTGCTTTTCCTTGTGTCTTATTTGTGAGGCCCCTCCGATGTGACCATCAGCGACGCGTGCTTGATGACCTATTTTTAGGGCCGTTTTTCGGGCACAACGCCGAAGCCTTCTTTTCGCGTACTAAGAAATATACGCATTTCGCCTTAAAATTGAAGAGTTTAAGTACGTCGTTCCGAAAAATCTAACAATGATGCCCGATAAACACATGGCACATGCGGAAAGGCGCCGGCGGAGAATGGGATGTCCTTATCGAAGGTATCAAAAGGATCTACTAAAACGCTCTATTACTTTTCTTTCAAAAATTACACTCGCTGTATTTGCAGCATACTTTAAACAAATGGTAGATGTATGGTTTGACCAAAGTTAGCCATTGCAATACTCTACAAACATTGCAAATGTGACGTTCTGTTACATAAAATATTCATAAACAAAAAATAAATTAAAATTTACGCTTTCTTCGCCACTGAGATTGGTTTATCTGCTTATACGACAGCGCTTACAAACTTACAATAATGGCTTCTTGTTTGCATCTTTCCACGGCTTTCCTCAAGCTCTGCTCTTGCTCTTCCCTGCTTGATAAGGGGTTATCAAAGACCTTGCAGAATGATAGGCTGTCTTCCGTGGAGGTATGAAATCCATCAGCTCGTCCGTGAAGGAATTGGCGAGTCGAAGCCGCTCCATATGCCATGACGGGGGTTCCAATACACCTGGTAACAAAAAGGACTACTTGCACCTTTTTCCTAAACACGAAAACCATGTGAATGCCAAACAAGCAGAAAAGTCCGAAATGAACGTACAAAATTTATAAAGTTCAGATAAAACTAACAGCGCTTACATCTTTTATATCATTACATGTACGATCACTTTTCAGAAAAACCTGTATCATCCTTTCTGTATTCCGTTTGGCATTAACAAGAACCCAGTCTGTTGTGCGGACAGCATGTAAATTACTATACGTTCTTATGCAAAATTAATTAACCGTTTTACAGGATACTGGAAGCGAGAGGGGAAGTAATATGTCTACAAAACAAAAATACCAGAAATTATTCGATAAAATAAATAGGGGAAGTGCGGCAGACTTGAAATATAAAAACAATATATACAAAAGAAGAAGAAAAACAGTAGAGTGCTCAACGAAACGAAATGGACCAGTGGAGCGTGTGGACTCGCGAGTATACAGTTACACCAAAGATACTTGGAGTACCCTCATGGCGTAAGGTGCACGGAAAAATGAGTGATTGGTACGGAAGGTGTATCTCGTTTTTTAACAGGTCCTTCGTTTGTAACTCTGTGTTCTTTTCGAGTGTATGGTATGCGGCACAGGTTGTGCCATCCCATCAATTAGATGTCCACAAGTTTCACAGGATTTGTGCACGGTTTATCAGGCAGTCTTTGTTTAAACGGAAGCGTAGAACTAATTTGTTTCTAAGCCTTTCCAGAGGAGGAATGGGACTTGTTAACTTAGAACTAAAGATAAAGGTTAATCGGTTTCTGTTCTTCTGGGACCAAATCCACCCGGTTCTGGTAAGATCCTTAAAGTGCCGAGGGGACTATACCAGTCGGCTTGGCAAGTCAGTACGAAAAAAGCCTCCAGAAGGGCTCCCGTACTTAGGTTTTAGAATGAGGTTGAAGACGCTATTAGTTTTTTTCAATCGCGTTTTTCTTGGAACGACCTAATCCAGGCGAATAGGAAAAAGCTGCCTGGGGACGCTATTGACCTGGTAATACCGTCACCAATGTATCGCTCTCCGCCGGAAAACCTAGAGAAGTCTACAGTATTTAAAAATCTGCGTAAATACCCGGTAAAAACATCCGTAAAAAATTTCTTCGGAAAATTGTATACAGAAGTGTTGCCTGCTAAGACGTGGCTCGAGAACAAAGGGTCCCTTTTGGCGGGGTCTGCCAATTGTGCTCTATGCCCTTTCCATGAGACTTTGCACCATGCATTTATGTACTGCAGAAATGCTGAAATATTTTGGTCGGAACTCCGTCATGCTTCTAACCTTGATGATGCCCAGCCGGATTGGTGCACTATAAAATTTCTTCATATTGCAGCTGGTGAAAACCAAAAGTGCGTAGAAGTGTTGTTTCTGCTCGGGATGGATGCGATTTGGAGATCCCGTACGGATCACACGCTGGTTGTAGAAAAAGGCAAGCCGGCCTGGAGCCACTTTGTCGAAGGCTTTTCCTATACTAGTAGCCTGTTAGAGCAATCGGACATGCCCGGCTTCGAGGAGTGGTCCGTTATGCAAGCACGTTTAAAAAACTACATAGTGAAAAGAGACAAGTTCATAAATAGAAATTGTATAATGCACAACTGAACCCATGGAAATTTGATGGGATGGGTTTTTTTTTTTTATACACGTATGGCTTCGAAAAACACAAATCAAGGCGATGCGTCTTGACGTGCTGGAAAGGAACTCTCTTAATAATCCTAAAGGTCTGAATTCCGTTCCCGCCTTGGTCAAAAGCGTTTTTATGCGATTCCAGGTTCCGAGCCTCACGCCCACGCTTTTATCCAGGCTTCACTTTTACCTGGACTTCAGAAAATTCCGAGCACCTAGCCGAAGCATCACAGGAGTGCACTAGCACAGCTTACTAAAGCATTCCTCCACGCAGCGCATTTCTGCATGCAGCGCGCCAAGTCTTTCTTTTCGACATGGCGCTCCGGTGGTGACATCACGCTCACCTACTGCACGAGTCGGGGCGACCGTACCGGCTTCAATGACAGAGCATCTGCGCTGCTGTGCTTTCCTTTATGTTTCATTTCTGAGGCGCGTCCGCTTTGAGCTTAAGCGGCGAGTGCTTGATCACGTAATGTTGCGACCATCATTCGGGCACAGCGCCACTGCTTTTTCTCGTCGTGATCGTATAAGGCTTTCGCCCTAATAATGATTTACGTTAAACCTGCGCGAAACGTACAGGGAACCTTATGGCGCCTTGATTGGCCATTTAACCCGCGTCTCAACCGCGCTCGACGGCGTCGGCTCTTTTGTGACGCCGCAGCCAAACACTGGTTATCCTTTGATTCAGCTTGTCCAGACGTAGCCGATGCTACGAGCTAACGCAACCATTCAAGCGAATTGAAAAGAGCAAATCATTGAGCCTTTTCTTAACCGATGATAGAAAGCGTACAGAAACATGACAAACGAGATGATGGTGCGCTTTTGACGCTGTCTAATTGAACCCATCAGCTCGTAGCGTCGGCTGCAAGTGTACTAAAGGCTCATTCACACTTCCCCATTTTCTTACGTTAAGTTGCTTTACGTATAAGTCACCGAAACATTCGTGTCTCGAATGTCGCGTGTCATGTTTTCTCCTCGAACTGGTAGCCTCGCTTAATATGAAGCAGAGAGGTCCCGGTGACTTCAACGTAATATTTCATAACGTAACGTAACGTAAAAAAATGGGGCAGTGTGAATGAGCCTTTAAGCCCCTTCATAGAGGCGTTTGTTACAAGTACCGCCAACGATTGTTGTGGAAACTTCCAAGACACGTGCTACTACCGGCGTGCGGTCGTGTATCACTACTGCGTCGTGCACGTTAAAGACCCCAGGCTAGCGGTTGTACCGCACTGGCTAAATTGCTCATCTACAGCTGAGACACCAGACGCCCATCGAGGCAGACTATCTTCCGGCTGTATAAGCATACACTCATCAGTTTGCTTTTTGCCGGGTGCTCCGCAGCCATCACATTGCAAGGACCGCTCGAGACAGAGATCTTGTGCACTGGCGCATCTGAAGCTAATTGCAAGACAAACGCAAACACATCGACGGGTTTTTGACTTGAACTAAAAGGATTGTCCGGTAAAGTGTTGTCTGTCAGAAAACAATTAATTTAAGAGTGTCTTTTGGTAATATCATCCGCATCTTATCCAAATTGTTAAACCTCCGCCGCGCAAGTGATTCAATTTTAAACAGAACACAACTGCTCAGATTGCACTCGCAAAACACAGAGCATTTGCTTTGGCAACCGCGAAAAGCTCTGACGTAACATCAGGAAAAAGGAGCCATGACAGCTCTTGAATACGATCGCTGTAAAATAACTTTGTTCTTAGAAAGACAAGATTTACTGTATTGATGGAAGCTGAATTTTTCAACGATGACCTTTGTACGCAGCATTGACCATGCTAATCAAAGCCGGAAATAAGTCAACTCTCACGCCTCTGACGTTACCATTCCTCATGTGACGTCATGACAAGACCAGCCAACCAGTCTTGCTAAATTTGGCGTGGAGTTTCGTATTGACTTTCATAATACATTTAACGAATATTGAGGCCTTTCTTAATCAAATCAATATCACGTCTAACGATATTTAGACTCTTTTTAACATGATCAGCACACAACCGTAGTAGGCTCCTTATATCACCGGACAATTCCTTAAGCTGAAAAGAAATACATACACAAGGTCAGAACTCTTGAAGGCCTGACGTCACCAACGTCACAAGCAGTAGGCGATTCTGAATGCTGGACATCTCTTTGAGATTCGCATTTTTCATGCTTTCAGAGAGTTGGGGATGTTGCGACGTATGCTAACTGTTTTAACAATGTGTAAAATACCACTTTATCTTCACCCATTTGTATATTTTTTTCTATTTTTATGATTCAAAAACATAATACATAATGTATTCAAAATGTCGAGAGGTCCAAGGCTCAATAACAAAACAAATAAAAGTGCCACCTATTGATCACAGGCTATGGCATCCCAGCAGTAGCATTGAAACCGATTGCGCTGCGGCGAAGCGTATTGTAAACAGTCACAAATGGCATAGAAACAGTTTTAGTGCGCCCGGCTGGATTCAAACGCAATGTTGTCAACAAGCATCTATAGGTAAGGAGATTCAATTTCGGGGTATCTCTTCACTCAAGTTAAGAAGCACTTCTTTTTTTATTTTTTTTTAAATTAGATTCATTGTTCTTTAGTTTTCAAATTTTGGCGTCGAAGAAACGATCGGTGCTTATCAAGGCTTATGATGGAGAAAGTGGAACTCGGAGGGAGCATGGGATTTCCCAATCCCTAGGGAACATGCCCATGATCCGAATACGTCCCGATAGCGATAAGCGAAGAAAACGAGATAGAGGGTATAACTCCGAAGATATCATAACCTTGATGTGTTTCCGAAAACAGAAATCCTTGAATTGGACCACCACTTGAATCGCAGAATCCCAAGCTTCGCGGTAAGAAATGACTACCTACTGTTTTATTCTATGCTAAGGCGGAACGCAGCTCACACTGAGGCTGTTTCTGTTTTCGGAACGACACTCCCCAACATGTTTCCTTATGTTATCGGTAGCCGGACATATTCGGGTCCCAAGCCCGTTCTCGAGAAGTCTGGGAACCACATGATTTCGTTCTTCTACACAATTACCGATATATATACTTTATTACCTCGACACCAAAAAAAAATAATTGTTTGAAAAAGTAAATTCAAAGAAACACCCCAAATTTGACGAAAAATGAACGCCGTGAATGCGTAACCCTCATTTCAGAGCAAAACGCATTACGCGCGCCAGGGATCGTCTTCTTACCTGAAGGCGGCCAGTTGGATGGCCATCTGTGTGTAGCCGTCCGGACTCATGTTGCACGATTGGATGAACTTTTTTCCATAGTCGGAAAATTGATAGAAGAGCCTCTCAGTGTCGCCGGAATATCTGTAGTGTTAATTCTTATTATTATAAATTACAGCATCCTAAATCGGTAATCTCAGCTCGTTACTCTCTTTCTTTTCAAGTAGCATTTTCCGCGAAGTGCTGCTGAAGAACAATATGACTCTCATCTCTGGCAAAGTTACAAAGGTGAAGTCGGGACGAGGCAACATAAGAAATATGAAAACTTAAATTTCAATATACATTTGGAGAAACCAAAATTTATCCCCTCTGGACCTAGCCGTATAGATAGCCTGCACGTGACGTCAGTCCGCCCTTCATTCTGGTGACCAGAAGCGCATCGTTAATGCAGCGGAAGCTCGCGCCCTTTTCCTCTTATATCCGGCCAAGTGACATCAGTGAAAGCTATGTATATCTACGACCTACTTGCAGACTCTTGTATGCTCGCAATAAATATAGCTGGGTGAATACTCTTTAGAAAACTTCAACGGCTGGAAAACCAAAATACGACAAGTAGTACCCCCGTCATATTTTATATATTTATACCACAGGATGGCCATGGTTTCGCACGTTGTAAAACTAACGAAACCAAATTAGCACCTGTATTCAGAAAACTCAAACCTTAAGCAAATGTGCAGTTGGGTAGTGGATTTTACCCTGTGAAATTTCAAGACGTAGCTCTCTTTCTGCTAGAAATGTCACTAAAACACTTCCCCGGTCAACGGCGGACGTGACCTCAGACCATAAATTAACTATGAATGTAACTAACGGCGGCATCTCTTGAAAGGTTCAACAAGCAGACAACGAAGTGCGTCGTCTGTTCGCTTCACCTATCGAAAAATAGCGCAAAAAGCTTATTCATTTAGCTGTCGAGTTTGTTAGTCTCATTTTTTTAGAAAACGAGAACTACTCGATGAAAAATCTCAAACGGTAAAATACACAATCCAGCTGCACATTTGGTGAAGGTTAGAGCTTTCCATGCGTAGACGCCGATGTTTAAATTTCGCTTTACAGCGTAAGAAACATTGTCGCTGCTGTATACACCTGTTGCGTGATCTTTAGGATCATTCAGATATACAAATCAGTGTTAATGCCTCCAATATGTTGTAGGTGTGCGAGTGGAATGGTCAAACTCTATTGCTGCGAGAACGTAGTTAAAATGCTTAAAAGGCAAATGTCTATTTAAAACAGTCTTTTTTTATGCGTGACATTTTCAGTGAGTGTTCCAGCAGGATAAATGACACGTCAAATACTTGACTGTCCATAAATAGATTGCTTTCCGCATTCTGACATTTGGTTGGTCTTGCAGCTTGTATACTGACCTTGCATGGGACGATTTTGCTTTCTCCATGTCGTTTAAGGTATCGGGCCCAAGAACGAATTCCAGTTTTTGTGGAGCTGCTTCCGCGTCGTCCTCAGATGCTTCGAAGCTTCCTGCCTTCTGGCTGCAATATTCGGCATTGATGTTAACGACACACTTTAAGTACATGTGCAGATATAGGAAATAAAGTAGCGAGCACTTCGTCTACAGTACCAACAAAAATCTCTAGATATGTATCTATAAATATTTATTAAAAATATATTTAAAGAAATATCTTAAATCTCACCTTAATCAACTCTCTTCCCGTAAAGACTCAGTTGGTTGAATTTAGTTTTTATGTATTTATTGAACCAAATCCTCAACACTAAACCGGAGCGTGAGACGCGCCAGCCAAGCAAAGTTCCTGCAGCTTCTTTCACACGTCAACCCGCAAGGTTCGCAGTATCGTAAGTAAACGAAATTTCGCTCGGCAAAACGAACCAGTGAACGGAAAAAATCAAAAATAACGCAACGTGTTTTTTTTTTTGTTAAAACAAGCAAAGAAAGAAAACGTTCTGTTGTTCCAGACGAAACGCTTTTCGAATCAATCTTCCGACAAAACTCCATGAGTGAAAAGACGCTTGGTTATTTCAGTTGGCGCGCCCGTGGAAGAGGCGCGGATCGCAGAAATCGGTGACGTGTTGGTCACGTGGTACACAATACTCGGATGTAAATCGCGGATTCGGATCGATGTGCCAATATGCCAGTAGCGAAAAGTATGCCATGGATATGCTTCCGCTCGATAAGTGAACCAGTCCTGCCTTCTGTGACGATCGCGTTTGTTCATTTATTTGCACGCGATAAATGCAGTTACATTCTTCAGAAAAAGGAAAAACAATGCAGTAAGTCAGTTTTGACTCTCCGAGGACTTTGTTGAAGTTTAGAGGAAACTTATATTTAAGTGTGAGAAAAGAAAGTCAGATTATCGCGATGCTACAGAAGCGGGTGAACTTGTGTCGAGTCTTGGACGTGGTCACTTGATGTGGCAGAAATCTTGATCCGATGCAGCGGAAGAATTGCAAAAAATGCTTAACATACTGCAGCGTGCGTGCACGTGCCCGCGTATTTTCTTTTGAAGACAACGCGCATGCGTAAATCTAAAAAATACCTTGTAGTCGGGCTAGTTTGTGAACGTTCTGAACGTCTATAGGTAGAACGAGATATTTGGTAAGCGAGTTTTAATTACCTACAATCTCTTTAGCTAGTGCGTTATTTTCTTTTTGCTTAAGCTTTTGTTTAAAAGAGCGAAACGCTGCGTTGCCAATTTTGAAAAAAAAAATATAATGAATTATTCCCCTTCGTGAAGGGGGATGACCAGCGAAGCTGCTTAGCACACGGCACAGACGTGACAAAGAATATGAAACAAAAATACGAACACATTTATTGACTTGATCAGTGGTCACCGTGTCGAAAGATACGCACGCAGATGTCGAGGCCTATCGCCGCCCCGAGGAGCCGGAGGAAGCTACACAAGCGCGACGGGACCGCCACCCGACGGAAGGAAAGGAAACTATACGCAGGCAAGCGCTTGGAATGAGGACAAAGAGAGGGCGGCGAGTTTCTCCTCCTCCTCCTCCTTTCCTCATTCTCTCCTGCTGCCGCTAAATTTTCGCTCTGATTTAGCGGGAAAATGTTTCCGCTAAATTCGGCGGGGAACTTTGGGTCACGTGACACGAAGTCGTGACGTCATTTTCAACGCTAATTTTAGCAGAAATTGGTGTTGAGGTCACGTGACGTATATTTTCCCCGCTAAATTGAGTGGTCGAATTTTCCCGGCAAATGTAGCGGAAAAATTTCCCAACTACGTTCAGCGGGAAAATGTTTCCTCTTAATTATGTGCAAGAAAATAATCCCGCTAAAAACTTCTCCCGCTAAATTTAGCGGTTAAAATGGAGTCGTTTTCCGTAGGTCCTTTGAAGTATGTACTTGGAACCATCACACCGTATTCAACTGAAGTAGCCCCAAATAGCTTTTACTACATTCATTGCACGTTTCCTGGCGTGTGGCCCAAAGACTCGCACAGTATTTTCAAGTTTGCTGCCTCGGTGGCTACGGGACAAAGCGCTGGCCTACGTATATCCCTAAGTGGCGGTTTGGAAGCCAGCCGAGGTGCCCGCAATCTGCCGGAGGCTTATTGCGCAGACGCAGAAGTGCCATGTAACCGAGCTTTCGGTTGACACGTCAAAAGGTCCCCGAGATGGACAACATGATTCGTTCAGTCACCCGCCGGGGCGTGCATATGCTACGTTTGGTTTGGCACGCTAAAAACCTTCCGCAATTTATTTTATTTTCCGAATGTGTGAAACAACGACTGGCATCGCTGCTGCCAGAAAAGGCTTACCCTCTTCCATCCAATTACTCAAGGTGGGGGAGGGTATGCATTCGACGCATTCCCACCAACACAGCCGTAACACCTGTGCTGAGAAGGACATTTTATAGGTCACACAAAGAAGACGACCCTGGTCCCGACTTTAACTGCAAGACCTGCAAAACCCCGGCTGCTTGTATACATCTAATATGGGACTGCGAAACAAACAAACAACTAAGACAAGAAGCACTCCCTTCAGCATTCCGGAGGATGCACGACCTCAAACATACGAAGAGTGGGTAATCCTTCTGAAAGAAAACGCAAACAAGATTAAGATCCTGGACTCTTTACTCACCTACCTTAAGGCAGTGAACGTCACACACCTCATCTAACCCCCACTCCTCCTCACACCCTTCATCTCTCCCTAATCATCCCGTCACACCAGATGACTTCAGTCAAAAGGTGTGGCGGACCCCAATTATTTTAATAAATGTTTTCTGATCTGATCTGGCTTGAGGGTGTTAGAAAAGTACGCGTCATACTTGGGGTGCTTGATCATAACACTTTAGGCTTAGGCTGCGTGATCTCTGTACCTTTTTTAAATGTGCTCAAAAGTACACCATCATTTTACGGTATTTTACCAGACGAATAAGGGGTGTTAGCTATGGGACAAGCTCAGAACATTAATGATGGTGATGAAATGTTTAGCTTATAGGATACTCGTATATGTGTTTAGCCAACGCAACAAATATCTGTAGGTAATTAAACAGGGCCAAACATGTATCGCCAGGGTGATCGTCCCGTTCGTGCGTCTCCTTTGCTATCACGGACTAAAACAATCACGCGCTATAAATAACGCAACCAACGCAACGAATCACGCCGCATTCACTTTTCGTGATTGGATTAGCTGGTGATAAGGAACACACGAAGGCACCGTGACAATACACTTTTGGCACTCTTTGGATGCCTGAATCCAATGGTGCCTGCGGTTTCTTCGTTCCCGCGGGCTTAGCGGAAGGGGGAAACGCCGTCTACGAAAACTTCCTAATGTGACACGGAGTATGATAAAGCACATGTATTTTTTCACGATACTTTTACGTGCGCAGCGTTCCAAACTGAAAGTCACTACCTCACCACTACTCTTCTGCTTCGTTTTTCTGAGAGCCTATAATAGGGCACGCTAAAGCTTTGCGTACACGAAGAGTAGCGTCTACGCTACTGCGCATGCGCCGAAAGCTAACCGCGTTTTGCGTTTGCGTGCGCTATTTTAGCGTACGCCATTTTTCGGAAATTAAGTGCGTACGCAAAAAGTGTTCGCGCTGCTTCGAGGAGCATTCGTGACGCACGGCAAATTGGCTAAAGCCATGACCAGTACAGTCAGAAACTGGCGAATCCCAAGAGCGCGGCCGCTTTGGCAGCCGTCGTGAGCGTGGCGTCGGCGGCATCCTCGCTACTGCAGATTTCAAGACACGCCGACATTGAATTTCCACGGGAGGCGTACGTCACGAGCGACTTGGAGGACCCAGCAAGGATGGCAACGATGGCCAGCCACTTGCTGCTTGCCACCCGCGAACATTTGTTGGCAAACGTACGTCCGCTATGTGTACGAAGGTCGGTACATGATACGTCTCTTGCCGAGGCGACGCAAGCGGACACGACCGATCGACCTCTCTTGTCGCATTCTCATAATTAAACAAACCTAAAATGTTACTCTGGGACAAAACACCTCTTTTTCTTAAATTACAGCATTTCGTGAGTGAAATAAAAATTGTTAGCGTAACTTGGCGGCGTTGCAAGCGCGAGATGCACGGGTTTTTACGTCGCGGCGGAGGAACGCTATTCGAAAAATTTCTTTCGTAGCATGTGCTAATGCAAGTGCTGAATTTAGCGCCAGCGTGCGCATAAATTGCGTACTTTGTTTTAAATCTCCCTAATAACTAGCGGGTTGGTCAGCATTCTACTGAATGGTGGTATGTCGCATTACAAGTGTCAAAGCAACGATCCAAGCGTGCTATTCGATTCAATCGTATATTCCCACGCCCCAATAAGACTGCGTCTTTTAGATACATTTATTCTGCACAACCAACAGTAATCTAGCCATCTTGTTCGTCCCGCCGAAAGTGTAGCATACTCATATATATACATATCGACACTGAGCGAGTCGTAGCACCCAGATAAAGTCCTCTCCTCGCCTTGGTTGAAATCGACGCAGCCAGATGTCTCCTCAATATGAGTGTAATGGCACTCTGTCGCGGGTGCGGTTTTCCATGCTTCTCAAAGGAAGGCACGATAGATTTTTAAATGTTTTCTCAGTGCGCCATGTCATGTAAAACTTGGCATTTGTGCAATGCTTGTTGCTTATACACAGCTTCCTTACTGAAATTAGATTCGTGCCTCAATAGCGGCAAAGACAGTTTTATGAACGCTTTGGAGCGGATATATCTCTCGCGCAGTGTTTAAACCAGCGTGCATCGAGGTCAAAGCAAGCGCTCCCAGCGAAAAGCGCACATGCAGAGCTGCCATTACAGCGAGACACATTTATGTTTCCTCAGTCTGGCCGGTCGCGACGCGGTTCGAATAAGCTGGAATAAGCTACTGGGGCTCGCGCCAATAAGGCTTCATCTGGTCAATCAGCTTCACAGCGTTCGCTGCACTGCGTGTCCTCACCAGTGCTGTAGACGTTCCTCAAAGAAATGAGCGAAAAATCGTTCCTCGTTCCTTCTGATTCTTGGAACGCGTTCCTGCTTACAAGTTCCATCTATGAAGAAAATAACTCGTTCCCGTTACAGCTAAAAATACAATATATCGTTACATATACGTTACATTAGCATTTTGCTGATTACCATATTTAGTTAGATCCAGGAAAGATCCAATTTTTTATGTATCCAATCAAAGGGGCACATACGAATTTCAATGCCGAGATTGAAGAGCACCAGGAGAAGACAACAAACGGAAGCAGAGTTTCATTTGTTAGTATCCCCTCTAAATATCAGCCTATTAACCATAATCATGTTTGTGTTGGGCGATTGAGACGAGCCATTTGTAATGTTACCCCACATTGCACGAGCGTTTTGCAACAACTTCACACGTTTCAGTCTAACGAAGTCCCTTGTTGAACTTAACAACAGTTGCTTCTCAATGTTGCTGTCCGTAAACGAACAAGTGAAGAAGTCGGTAGGTCATTTGGGTTTCAGTTTTGAAAAAAAAATATTAATCGTTCTTCGTGAAGGTTGGATTCGTTGTTCAGTTTGAAGATGGGGGACAAGAGGATAAGGAATGAAGGTTACTTTTGTGTATCTTTTAAGTGGCCAATATTCGAGATACAAAAGTGTTTTCAATATCTGGTAAGCTGTTCTTTTGTTGTAACTGTAGGTCTCTTTCTGGAAGTTCAGTGATAATTGTAGTCGGCCTTAGATTGCCGGGTGTATGAGAATTCGTGGAAGGAAAGAAACTAGCTGAGTTTTGCTTTTTGTACCGCAGTCTCGGACACTGAAAAAAGAATCGATGTCCACTTGTTCTCCTGGACTTTACTGTTACCGAGCGAGGACCACACAAAATAAACCCCAGGATAAGTAACAAAAAGTTAATGAGATCCTACTTTTCATAAAGATATAGTTTTTATACTTTTAGAATTTCCCTTGGAAATAAAATAAAAACTACCCCAATGGACGAAGATAAAGCAACACCGTTTCTTTTTCAATTCCAGTGAAAATGTAACGCGTTCCCGTTCCAGTTCCACCGATGCAAAAGGAAACGGTGGTGTTCTTTCGTTCCTCCTAAGAGGAACGCGTTCCAGAAACGCCGTTCCGTACAACATTGGTCCTCACCTAAATACAAGGTGCTTCAATGACAGCTTGGAAAATGCCCGAAGATGAGTTGGTCCACAAAAAGAATTATTGTTTTCCGGAAAATATTTTAAGCCACGTACGAAATTAAGTATTGAAAAAAATACGAATTAGCTAAATATTTAACTAAAATTTCCTAATAAACGTTTTCTCGATTCGTGATAGTAATCTAATGGTTCCAATGAGAAACATCATCAAAAGCACTAAATCAACTAATTTTAGAAAAAAAGGCAAGGGCAGCATTGTACTGCGTTTCCAAGAAACGCTCAATATGAAAGCATTTTTATATTTCGGTTCATTATCGTCACGCAGTTTAGTGCCTGCAGTCCTGCTCCCGGGTGGACGAAGCGCGAAGCCACCGCCTCGCCTCCTCTCCCCCGTAGTATGGAGGAAAGAATGAGGAAAACGTGTTCAGCGTCTCGGCCAGCGGAGTGAGAAAACAAAACAAAACGCGCGTCAAAATTGTCAGCGATGTCGTCTGTCTTTCCTTTGTGCTTGTCTTGTCGCGCTGTTTTTAATCAAGACGCTCATCAACCAACTAGCCCTAACATACCTTTTAGCAAGTCGAAAGTGGATTTTTTTTTCTTAACGTTGGAAGATGTGGTTTTGTTTTCCTTTTATTCTAATAAAATGAGTCTATTCTGAGGTTTTCAATACTGATTAGCAAGTTTCTAATAATACGTTTATTTCATGAATTAAAAGCTGACTAGTAATTTATAGCGAATTATTTACCTCATTTGTTTGTTTTCTTGCAGTTACTAAGATCCACCGTGGCTGGCAGTTTGTTTAATGAAAAAAACAAAAAATTGTTTTTCAACTTTTACAGGATGAGAGAAGTAAGAAGCCAGAAAGTCATGCCAAATACTTTAATACATTCCACTCCGCTCATTTATATTAAACAGCGCACCTACAACGCAAAATTCTTCCCAAGTGGCAGGGAGAGCCACTGTCGAGTAAACGCACGCGCATCAGGCTGTTCCTACTGTCGCGCTACGCCGTTGGGGAGGGCTGCCGCCCACGCACCGAAACACCGAATCCGCCAAGACAGCAGAAAAGGATGGCTCCGCTGTCTCGAGGAGTCTTCACGACGGTAGGTGGCGGCACCCACGTCTTCCGATTTAAACAGGGAAACACTGATGCCGTTCGCGTCCAGCCGTTCCAACGACGCAAATGCTATCCGGGGCCAAAGCCACTCGATTTTTGTGCAGTTAAATGTATTGCCTATACTCCCTTTCAGCTTAAGTTGAGACGCAGCCTGGGCTACGAGCAAATTGGACAAATTAAGCAGTCTGAAAACCGCACGTCAGTGGGCCCTCTTTGTTTATTATCGGCTTTAGCGATGTTAGGACAAGTACAGAGACATGACGAACACCATGATGGTTCCCTTTTGACACTGTCTGATTGATTCCATCAGCTCGTAGCGTCGGTTGCATCTGGACCTAAGGTAAAATGAAGTATTGCAGAGTATTTGGCCATGCGATTACATTATTAAGCGGATGTGAAAGTCTCAGAAGAAGAATTCTAAAGGGGAATTCGAGTGGTTAATCGCCGGCGAGACAGAGCCGGCGGAAACGGCAGCCAGAAACGCGCCGGCGGCACACCACGTGACCTTCGGCACCTGAACATGAAACGCTGGACGGTGGCCGTTTACTTTTCCGGTTTCCCGCGAGACACCGCTGAGTCTCTCGCCACCGTCCTCTCACAAACGTCCTCGTGTCCTCCATTCTCCTCGTTGTATTTTCCCAACGGCTTGGATTCACTCGAGTATTGGCTGCTGAAGTGGCTTAAGATCAGCGCAGTTCTTTCGCGCATCTTTCCTCACTGACCTCATCTACCATTTAGAAGGTGACGAAACCTGTTACAATCTGACGCTCGTTCGCCTTGTTTGGAGCTCGGGCGTGAAACCTTCTGGAAGGCAGGGGCGGATCCGAGGGGAGGGGGGGGGGGGGCTGCTTCCCCCCTCCCCCCCAGACCAAGTCGACCCCACCCCTCCCCCCTTCTCGAATGGCAATTCGACAATGGTGGAGCCGCCGGTGCACACGAATGAATAGGAGAATAACATGCTTACAAATTTTACGCCGCCCCACCCCCCCAAAACGGAGTTTTGGATCCGCCCCTGCTGGAAGGTTGCAGGTGCTTGCCGGAGAACCACCACCGGAAAGATGCGCGCCTGCCAAAAACTTACCACGCAAACGTTACTGCCGGTTTTTCGGCAAAAATATGTTGCCGACAATTTACCACACGAATTCGCCGTTAGGCGACTATATTTCTGCAGTATCATTGGTGTAATCCTTTTGGCGGTGCTCTTACCAGTTACGAGATTTAACAGTTGAACATAATGTGTACGATAGCTATCAATGTTTTGTGTCATCCAAAATTCGAGCGCAGTGGAAAGTTAGAAGGCACAAACACAAGCACGAAACTCTAGACCAAAAATGCAGGGTCACGACGTCGGCCCCGCGCTTGATTGGCTAAGCCCGTGACAAAATGCGTATGGAAGTACGATGAGCGTCGTGACAATGCACTTTTGCCGTTGATTGATTGATTCCATCGGATCGGAGTGTTGGTTCAGGTGGGACTCGTTGCGAAAAGGAGTATATATCTAGAAATATCAGTTTCCAAGTATTACGACACTCTCGGGGAATGTGCGTAGTTACTCAAACCACATTACGGTCAAACTAATTATTAGATATTTTACTTCTGGAAAAATAGCTTCCAATTAGGCGTAATTATTAAGGCAAAAAAGTGAATGCGGAGAGCAAGTCGTCTGCTTCTTCCACAGGAGTTCCGGTGACGTCAGAACGACGCCGATATCTGATTGGCTTTGATTGAAGGGATAGTGGGTAGACCTCGATGCTCAGATGCCTTCAGGTCTACCCACTATTTTTTTCAATCCGCCAATAAGAGCTCGACGTTCTGACATCATCGTCAACCCTTGTGCAAGAAGCTGACGAGCTTGCGATCCGCAAGGGAATCTTTAAAGAAGCACTCGCTGTGCGCTCAGTTCAGACTCACGCGTAATTGTAGCAGTGATTCGTGACTCCAGCCATCACGGTGCCGTCGAAGGCTGTGTGATCGTAGAGAAGTGCGGACCCTCCGTCTTCCCCGACAATCACCTGAATCAAGAAGAAGAAAAGGAAAAAGTCTCAGGGCATTGTTTCACGGAGCATGGTGTTGCTATGCGCCGTGAGTTTCCTCGACAATTACGAATGGGAACATAAAACTAGAAGTAATGACAAGGTGTATTCCCGCGTTCATCTCAAGCTTGGAGTCTCAGTAGGACGCCTTGTTGCAGAAGAAGGGCCCAGTTATGATGCATGCCCCTGATCGTGTTTTCCTTTTTTTAAGATGTCCGGTATTTTCGTCAACGACAAGGCGAGTCTTAACGCCCGGCCTCCAGGACGCGCTCATTGCCTTCCGCCGTGCTTCGTCGCCGTGCGAGCTCGGAGTACACGAGATGCCCAAGCGTTGTCGAAGGTAGAAGGTTCGCTCGGGGGCTGGACAAGTGAAGCTCCTTCCTGTCGTTCTTACCTTGTCAAGAACGGTAGTAAGTACGAAATTGTCTTAGCTAATGTGTAGCAAATTTAGGAAGATCTCTAAGCAGGTCGACTAGGAATTGTATATTTTTTATATAACAGAGCGAATTATTTCTGCATTTGAACGTTAATCTCTCTTGATTTCGTCCCTAATTTACCTAGCGGTCCATTGCTCACTGATAACGTATGATGCATTCCTAAACGCTTTCCTCTATTGCTTATTGAGACATGGAAAAGTGCTTGGTTCCTTGCTTGGCATTTGCCTACACCAACTGCTCTTGAGTTTTGGCCAAGCGCTGAACAATTAAATAACTATCCAGTGAACAAAGCACAGTAAACGCGGTTAAGGCAAACAGTTTCGTTGAGTGACGAGCTTCAACTTGAAACGGACTCATGTCGGTACTATCGAGGTCACACCTGGCTTTAACATCAGAAAGCGCTCCGGCGTGGGCCGCTTTGCGAATAGAGACTGTCCTATGTGGTCGACAGATGGAGAGCCAAGGCCGCCGCCCTCCCCATCCCCGGCGCACTACCAGTTTCGCGGGCTCACGGCGCTGAAAGTACTTAACGGCCATCGGTCGCGTGCTAAAACCTATTGTGTCCACGATGGTGCTTCGCGCCGATGAATATTCCCATGCATTCCAGCGCAGTAGCGGCCTATTCTAGAGGGTCTATGTCTACAGCTTACAAGCCCTATTGGTGCTCACCTGAACCGGCTTGTCCCACCACCGATTGGCGGCATATTCGGCGTTCGGACCGCCCTTGTATACCTGCCGGGGCCAGGCCACCTCGTAGGGATCCGCGTCTGCCAATCCGCCGTCGAGGCACACCACCAGGGAAGCCTTCTTGATCGCTTCCAGACACACCGCGTTCTGAGAATCTGCGTCACAATGATCGGAAATCATTCTGTGTTAAATGTACTAGGTTTCTCTTTGCGATTTACCGTTTTTTTTTCTAATGAGAAGTCATTTGCGTTAGTATTAGCTCTCAAGTTTTCCAGTCGTGAGGCGTGCTGCATCCTCATTACCTAGTACTGTATTTCCGTGGTCAGGTTTATTATTTTGTTTTACGTAGTTAGTTTATCTTACGTTGGACTTCAGCGGACTCGATACCAAACATAACTGATACTTCGTTTCACCTTAAAGGGTAACTGCAAATAAAAAAAGTGTTTTTTTAAACAGCTTAATTGGGACAAGCATGTCACAAAACAAATCATCCACGAAAAAAAATTTTTTTCTAGCAATATTTACGTTACAGGACGTAATTTAGTTGGAGTCACAACTTCTCCACATTTAAAACTCCCGCTTTTTCGACGCGCGCGGAGTGGCTGTTATGCGTCACTCCGTGACGTATAGCAGCCACTACGTGACGTATAATACTAACTTTGTGGCGCGCGATTTAAAACGGACGAAATAGCCACAAACTAAAATTGGTCTAGCGCAATAAATATTGCTGTAAAATATTTTGCTTTTGGCGGAAAATTTGTTTTGTGACATGCTTGTCCAAATTAGGCTGTTTAAACATACACATTTTTTTCTTTGCAGTTACCATTTAAAGAAACACTGAAAAGAAAAACACGTGTTTGAACAACCTAAAAAAAATATCACCAAAACTACGAAATAATTTGTTCACAACAATTTATTTTAATTTCTTAAAGTCGAACGAATAAAACGCGGAGGACAAATACAGGACAACCATGTTCTTTTATTTATCAACAATGCTTATTTTGGACAGGAAAATTACGCTTTCAACAAGATCCCAACTAAGATAGGGTGATAAGGGGAAGGAAAATTGGGGGATGGTACAGGGAGGAAGAACCCGCGAGGCGCGGGCAGAACTACGGTGAGGGTGTGGTTTTGGTGTGGTGCCTCGCGGTTTCTTCCCGCCCCTTTCCATCCCCCAGTTTTTATTCCCCTTATCACCCTATCTTTTCCAGATCTCGTTCAGGGTAAACTTTTCCGACCAAAATAACGTTGTAGCTAAATGGAAGAACGCGGTTGTCCAGTGCTTGTCTTCCGCGTTTTTTCTTACAATTTCAAAGACTCATCTTCAACTTGGTCGCTTTTACCAATCAATTTTCTTGTTTTCTCGTGAAATATTTTTCAGCGTTAAACTTGATTTAGTTTAGAGTTTTCGAACGCGCGCGACAAAAACTTACTTGACCACACGTCCACGCCAAGGGCAGCGTTCTCGTTCGCTACATCAATTCTCCTTCCCTCGCTTTAGAGCGCCTCGGCGCTCCTCCTTTTCACTTTTTCTCTCGCGCGTGACTTCCCAATGCGGGGGAGTGGGAAGAAAAATATGAGTACGATGTTCTTGGCTCACCTTGGCACCTTTGCGTGGGCGTTTGAAAGCTGGAAACTAAAACAAGTCTAGCGCTGTGTATAAGCTTGCAAAAAATATCTATATATTTTTGGGGGGAGACATTCAGCTATGCGCTCGCTTGAACTTGCAAAAATAGACGTAGAAAGAACAGGACAACAAATAAAAGCTGCATAAATAACAACTTGAGCCTGTAACGAAAAAGGATATATTTTGTAATATTTTGTAATTTTTCGAAGCTCACTAAAAAAACGTTTTCCTTTTCAGTGTCTCTTTGAGTACAGACACAGCGGACGCCACGAGCTGATTGGACCAATCAAACAACGTCAAAAGCGTATTCTCGTGGTGTTCCTCGTGTTTCTGTATCGTGTTGTCGGACTGCTAAAACAATCATAAACAGAAAAGACCCAGTTGCTTGCGTTTTTCACGTTGCGCGATTGGTCTCATCACTCACGTGGTGTAGGCTGCGTACGGACTTAAAATGAAATCGAGTATAAACTTTGTTTCACGTGAAGTCCTACCGCAAGCAACGCCACGATCGTATGAGGGAAATCAAGCAAAGCCAGGGGTGTAATATCATAGTGCTACTTGTCTTTATGATTTTGCGTTGACCGGCTGAACTAACCACACACAGTGAATACGGCATACCTCTGCGATGTATTTTTTTTGCTTGATTAATTTAGTCGGTAGTATCACACGCACAAAGACGACAAGCGAGTGGTGACGTACTTTTGACGCTGTCTCATTCAGTCCATCCGATCGTAGAATCGGCGGTTGTCCGACGTAATGTGAAACTAAGCATAAATGTACTACATGCTCGTAATGAATAATATTGTTTTGAACCCCGAGATTCCGTTCAGATACAAAAAACAACTTAGTGCCCTTTTCACTCTGTGAAGAAGGATAAGCAGGGAAACCGTATGAGAAGACTATATTGCCAACTATATTGATTTATATGGTTATTGCTACATTGATTGAATGAAGACATATACGCGTAACTTCGTGGTTGCTATCGTCTTTATTTTCTCTCATTCGTTACCACAGTTACCATAGCTTAGTGGACGCCGTGGCACACCGCAATTGGTTGTACTGCTATGCTAGACACGTTCTTGCCAAAGGTTAACTCTATACCCAACCGGTGACGCGCGGGCGGAACTTTAACGTCCATGTACCACTCAATTCCACGCCATTTCAACAGGAAGGACACAATCCACTTGCGGCTTCTTGTCGCTTTCGCGTCCATTCGCGCTTTTGCTATCGTTGTCTCTCGTTGAAGGCACGTTCTTCTTTCTCAGAGATTACTACGCGTGTCCTGCCCATAGCAAGTCCAGAGTGCCACTGCTGATAACGTCGCAACGGCGTTTCCTACGTCAGAAGAGAAAGATGCGC
>JAZHYW010015224.1:0-82990 GCA_037355805.1 Ixodes ricinus
CAATTACCGACGTTATTAAGATTTATTAGACGTGTGTCCCCAATAATCAAAGAAAAATATTTGGTGAATTTGGATGTGGCTTTTCCTACATACCTGTTTTAATTTTGATATAAGTTAATGCGCCCGTGTGTCTGATAGACGATATAACTCTCCGACACAAGATGGCAGGACACGCGGACGCACATTAAGGTCATCCGCGAAAACAATAAAAACCAAGCGGCGCGGAAGTTTAGGCTCCAAGGAGGTTTATTGTCAGGCATAATTTTTGACGTACCGCTCATAACACCTTTTCATGAACCAGATATTTCAATACTGCTTTTTATATGTACATCGTTTCAGTTTGAACTTTTCGGTGTATGAACATTTGAATGCACTATTGTTTTGTGGTCAACATACCGAGAGGCATTCTTTGCTGACACACTTGTTATTTACATAATTTACAGATAGATATTTACAAACGGGCCAGTCCGAGATAATGTCTATGGCAGATGAGACGAGCCTGGGTTCCTGCCGGCGTGTTCCATCGGAGCTCTGTGTCGCGTGTGTGTCGCTCGTGGTGCGAGGCTCCTGCCTCGTTCGCAGTGCGTGCGTTGGTGCACGTTGCTCTACGGTGTCGATGGTGTCGCCCGCTTGTTCGCTACAGTTTTTTGTGTTGGAAAGTTTCGAGGAACAGAGCTTTTGTCATAAAGTGGAGGCTTATACGTGAGGACATATCAGACTCGAACATTTTTGTGAAAGCACTCCAGCTTGTCCACGCGTGAGGTGAAAAGCTAAAATATATGACAAGTCAGAGGACTCCATGCGAGTGCAACTGACGTACGCGAAGCACTTGGTGGTTCGAAGCGACCGGTAGCTGACAGGTTGTCCGCGCATTATTCTCGCGGCTAGGCATTTACGTAAAGCTGACAAAACTGGTGTCAAAGATGACTACGTCATAATTGCGCGATGCACACGCGTTTGAAATTAAAGCGCCCTTTAGAGCCTGATGCGAAATTCCGAATAGGTTCAAACAATCGGTCCGGTCGTTGCTTAGGACTAGCTTATAATCAAACTTGTTTCATGCAAAAGGTAATAGTTAATTTCGAGTTACTCTTCCTTTGATACGTCATGGAGCTGCGAGCTCAGTTTTTCTGGTAATTCGTGCAAGCGCGTCCCGCACTTACGACTAGGAAGTTTCTCTTGGGTTCGCGTCATCGTAGAGCCGTCCAGGCGCCTATTCGCTCAGTCAAGCGTATGGACGTAATCAATAGAAGCTCTGCGTCTGACGGCCAATCCTCACGTCACCTTGAAGAATAATGCATGGACTATAAAAGCATTCCCTGCACTCCATTTATTCGTTGATGCAAGCCAATGATACAGAAAGAAAGATAAAAAAAACATGGTTATCATTACTTTTAAGAGACAGAAGCGTGTTCGACATTTCGATTAGCTCTGAAGTTTCGAATAGATTCAAAACAAAAAAAGCATGCGCGACCAAAAGCGTCGCTGCGATCTCATTAGTGAAATGTAAACTGTCACATTTCCAGGAAATTTAGCGACTATGACGCCTAAAGTCACAACACCCGCAGGCAGAGCGCCCGAAAGCAATCGCCTCCAGCCTTCAATTTGATCTTAGCCACAAATTCAAACAGAGCATCATCGACAGAAATAAGAGTATTTGGTTGTACACTCCGACGTTGTCGCGTTGAGTGGGCGATGAGAACAAGCCGCGCTATATACGAATCATAGAACCGGCTGTTCGCAATTCAAAATTACCTTCGTGACATCACGAATAGTAACCATATGCTTTTAGAGCATTTGTGCGAGTTATGTGTTAAGCCTGGTTCAGACAGTTGCGTTTGACTGCGTTTGACTGCGTTGCGGCAGCGAGAAACCAGGACATCCCTGCTGCTTATGTCGCGTGCCAAGATGCTTCCTTGAATTGGATTCCACGCTTCATACGAAGCACAGATGTGCCGGTGACTCGCTTTCGGTACTCGACGCAAAGCAGTCAAACGCACTCAAACGCAAGTGTCTGAACCGGCCTTTAGAGGATGTATCATGCACGCAGCTCGCGCAAGATCATACAAAAAAGCGAACTGCCAGGCACGGCGATTCTCTTAATGTGAATCCCGAACTTGCTTGTGCCATATGACATTACATTGATTTTAGAACAATCGTATGTGGCCATGCAGTCCCACAACCAGAGTGTACCGAAAATAAAACGCACCTTCGGTTTACTACGCGCGCAAGCACGTGTGCCATGCGTGGGAAGGTAATCCTTTCACAAATTGAGCGCAACGCTAGCTCAGTGCTGCTGCGACCCCGAGCCACCGCCGCATTCGTGTCTCGTATCTTGTGTTCGAAGTTTCTCTGTCAATGTTTTTTTAAAACTTTTTACGCTTCATATAAAGCAGGAGTACCCCGGTTTGTAATGTCGATTCAGCACTCAGGTAGCGCTGCAGCTCTGAATGTGTGACTCGATGTCTGTCTGTGACAGGGTGGAAACATCCTTTGTTTACCCAGTGCCACCGGCGCGTGCCGAAGAAAACACATAAATTAACCTTGGGAAAGGAAATGGCTTCAAAGGTCTGGCCAAAGCTGAGCGCTCGCGCCGGGAGACGCCGGGGCGCGTGCACTTTCTATAAACATAGAAAATGACCATACCAGCGCGTCTGTATGAAGGCACTCTATGCGTGACTAGAGTGCCTCAATGCCTACTTGTGATTGTGAAGAGTTTAGTGTCAAACGCTATCCAAGCTGCTGCTGCGAGCGCATGGCCTCATCACAAGTTCCATGCGCTCACGTCAGCAGCTTTGACATTGCAAGCAGGACGTCGGGCTACCCCATTGCTATGCGCTGGCGTGAGTTGGCCCAGTGTCCTAACAGGTCGCAGCTAGTACATATGGAGTGAAAGCTCGCGCTGCACAACCCAGGAATTCCGGATTTAATCTTTATCCCTGCTTGTTTCGTTGTGCGTAAGCATTATAGCGGCATACATCACTAGACCGTTTCAACTTTAGTTCGAGCGCAGCGGACGCTACGAGCAATCCGAGCCAATCCAGCGTGATAAAGTGTCATGTGATCTAAAGATTCACGTGTCGCTCCGCTCAACTAGAAGATCACGTGATACTATCACAGCGCTGAACTGGCTGAAAGCTTCCGACGTCCTCGGACTGAAAAATGTTAGAGACCCCAAGGTAACAGCTGTACTACTTTTAATACTCAAAACAAAAAAAAGCTATTCGGTCTATAGCATGCTTGTGCTATAATGATTGATCACACATACATTTATTTTAAGCATAACTTATTCACTACCCAACAGTTAATATTTTTCAACTTTGCAAAAGTAATCTTCAATTTTCTTAGAAACAATACGGAGTCCTTTGTTACTCAATTTCCCTTAAGAGACACCCAACACAACTTGCGACGTGTGGAATATGATAGAGGCCAAATACGTACTTATTATGGTGAACAAACATTAAAGCAGCAATTAACACAACTTTTTAAATATGCACCCACAAATTCCCGATATAGCAACTAAATCAAGATCTGCAGATATATTTAAAAAAAGAATAAGGAATTATATTTCGAGCATATATAAAATATTGTGTATACATGCTGCCGGACATTTCATTGTGTTAGAAATGTACATATTTCTTGTTATATTTGTTCTGTTCTTGTGTTTCATTTGTATATATACTGTGTGTTTCCTTGTAAGAGCTGCGCCGCTCTGAAACCTGTATGGGGTACGGGGTCAGGGTCAGGTGTTTTAATGCACCTTAGGTCCCTGCCACCCCAAAATTAAATGGCAAATAAAAAAAATACAAACTGCACTGGCTAAATCTCTCTTACACAGCGTAAAAGGGGAGGGGGAGGGGGTGGATGTGTTAGAGATCATGCGTCACTTGAGTGGCAATCTAATTTCGCGCTGCCTACTCCAACTAAACCAAATTCTTTATACGGCGCACGCAGAAGCTAAAAATATCTATATATCTATATATATAAATGCAGTTGTCTGGACCAATTAGGATGTACCGAAAATTGTAAGCTTTCTTTCTGTCTCTTTATTTCCGTGATCGTTTATGTCCTCATATTCAGAAGTCAAATCATAGCGAATCACTCTATCAGCTCAAAGACTAAAATAAGAAAACAAAATATGCTGAGAGCAGCTTTACGAAAAAAACATCAAATTTATTAAACAGGCTACCTCGTAATTTTTCCTCGAATAATCTAACAAAAGAATGGACGTTGCGCACCAAAACTGTAAATAGCTAACAATTATAATAAGTAGTGATATCTCGCAAGATTTTCTGTGTGTGTGCAAACTAGTATTTGCATTCACTTTCATGATCTGCGAGCTCGTCCAAAAGAAGAAAAGAAAGGACAGGGCGTTGGAGATTGCGTCTGCGGCAGCAATCGATTTCCAGTTTTTTGTCGTGTGACCCCACTTTCTGCGCGCAGTTGGCACAGAGAGCGTGATCACTTGGTCACCTTTGCGCTCCACCATCAGTCCGAGCGCAGCGGACGATACGAGCCATCCCAGCCAATCCAGCACTCGTGCCATTTGATCTTGAGCTCCGCATGCCCCTCCAAACTCTTCGCCCAACCAGATGGTCACGTGACACGCTCCCGGTGCTGGATTGGCTGGGATTGCTCGCAACGTCCACCGCAAGCGGAGTACAGTTGATCCGGAGCTTTTGCTGGTCGGGGTGTGCGTAAATTGGTCGAGGGGCACTCATTTTGACAGCCGAGGTCTCTCTTCAAAAGGATTAGGATTATCTTTCCGCGGCATCTTTCTTCTGTGTCCAAGCTTCCCAAGAAATATCGCGAAGACAACGTTCCCCTCCTTCTCCCTCACCCCGCCCGTCGCTGTCCGAGAGAGCTTACAGCCCCTGCAGAATGACCAAAACGTAAAAGTTTTCTGGCTGGGGAGGAGGAAACAGACGGAATGCTGAAGAGGAGCTTTCCTCCTCTCCTCTCCGGCATTCCGTCTGCTTCCTCCTCCCCTGCCCTCCTTTCCCTCGAAGTTTTTTAACCTGACCTTCGAACCCCCCCCCCCCCTCCACCCACACACACCCTTACTCCACCCCCTCCGTTCTTCCCTGAGCGGACCGCGCGCGGCGTCCGTTTGTGAGCACAAGAACATAATAATACAAAAAAAAAAACTTCAAGACAAGGTAATAACGTTTTGTTAATACCTACAGCCCTCAAAACCAACAAATGTATTGGGTTGGAACACTGCCATCACGCATAAATAGGTCACGTTTATGAGAGGGTACAAAACCTTTGCATGGAGGAAGAAAGGGAGAGGGATTATCTGACAATGCGGGTTATGGTGTCAACATTCATTTTGTTCTGTTTTGATTATTTGTGTTTCCGTGATTCCGCTAACATATGTATGTGTGTGTGTGTCCGCGCGCTTCTGTCTGGAAATACGCATGTGAGTGCCAATTCGTGTGTATGTGAGCCCGCGTGTGTATGCGCGTGTGCGTTTCTGTTTGTGCGTATACTTGTCTGCGAAGATACAAACGATAATAAAGTCATTCGTGCCTTCGCATCGCCGGCCTTGCGCCTGGTGCACGTGTGCTAACTTTAGCGTACTCCCGCGCTTTCCACGCGTCCTCAAATTGCCAGATTTAGGGCTTTTCGATGGCGCTCAGAGAGTTTCTAATAGAAACCAAACGTTTAAAGGGGCGGTGCAACCATTTTTTTTACAATGTGCGAATACCGCTTAGAACAAATCTCTGACGTCTATGACCAATGAAACACTCGTTCGTTTTTCTTCTTACGCAATAAACGTCGCAGAAAAAAATAAAGAAAAAGGAGCAGCGTTCACCTCCTCAACTCGCGGCCAGAACAAGCGGCTACGTGATCTGGAGCCGATTATATGCCGCCAATGTTGATCATAGCCACGCGCTGGGTTTGGCGAAGCACAGGACACGCGCTGAGTTCCAGACATTCATTGCAGCTATTGGACATGGGCCACAACCCGAATCCTTGTCGAGCTATTCCTTATCACGAGCCCAAATCGAGTGCCCACGCAATGCCCGGGTCAAATCTATGAGCTGCATTCAACTACCATCACTGCGATCCCCTAGCTATGTCATAAATTTTTGGGAAGGAGAGATTGAAAGAAAACGCTCGCTTTTACCGTTGAAATTACACCGCAACAAAGAGTTTTCTTGGTCAATGGCGTTGCGTGCGAGTATACTTGGGTTTGACTATTGTGAGAGTAAGCTCGTGTAAAGTGAAAAAAAACAACATTCCAATTGAATATCGTTGCAATGCCTCTTTAAAGGGAAACTGAAGCGGTTCTGTTTTTGAGGAAAAACACCTATATCGCTTTCATTTGGCCTTCAAGATCACAAATATTGAGATAATTTTTTTTTTTTTAATTTTGTGCGCGGAGGTCGCAGAACTTAATTTTTAAAGTACCGCTGAAACCCCTCCTTCCCGGGCGCCACTTCATACGAGGATTTTCGGAATCCCTGCTCTCGCGCATCTTCAGCGCCCGTCAAAGCTATGCTCGTGCACGCTTGCTATTTTCGAAAAGGTCATAAAAGGCCGTGTTCCAAAATTTACTCGATCCTACGCCAGGTTAAGGGTTTTTGTACCTTGGCGTTGTAAAACCTACTCGCGTCCTGCGTTTTTCAATCTGTGTTGTCACGTGACATGACCCGTCGGAGTAACTCGGATCCGTTTGCGTAAGATTTGGAACACAGCCAAATAGACGTCACGACTAGCGTCAGTGCGCAAAAATATACGGCAAGCTTGCAATTGCACGCGCTGCTAACAGGAGCGACATGTGCTTGGGGGCCCAAATATTCTAGTATGGCGTCACGACTTGTTGGAGGTTTTCGTGTTTTCTCGCGTTTCGTTACATCTTCGGGGAAAACGAACATGATATTAAGATTCACGAGATACAAATACGACAAAATTCACCTCTATCTCGTTTTTTTTTTTTTTCAAGAAGTGTTTCAGCTTCCCTTTAATCTCACTAATTAAAGAGTCAATTGAAAAAAAATAGCTTGCTATAATCCGTTGCAACTCAAGAAGGTAGGGCGAGGGTAAAACGGGCCGGGGAGGAGAAAGCAGACAGAACGCTGAAGAAGAGAGGGGGAAGCCTCCTTCACTCTTTAGCGTTCCGTCTGCTTCCTCCTCCCTGGCCCGTCTTACTCTCGCCCTACCTTCTTGAGTTGCGACGGACTATAATTAGTATTTTTTTTGTGTGTAATTTTTTATGTTCGCTTGGCTTGTAGTTAGTTCCCAAAAAGAGATTATTATTTCCGTAACCACCCAAGTTTTAAGGCTTTCTGAAATTATTTGCAGAAACATCCGGTATAATAGGCTATGATTTAAGTTAAAAAGTGAGTACTGCCGGAGTATGAATTTTTTCGATAAACGGCGTTTTCGATAAACGGCCTTTTCGATAAACGGCGTTTCTCTAAACTGAGTCTCTTCTTTCTCTAAACCGTGCTTCGATAAAACGAGCCCGTTCTCTAAAACGTGCTTCGATGAATTGGCATTCGATCAACTGTAGTAAACCCAAGAAAAGAGGGGGACAAAGGGCAGCGAGTGACATATAAGTTTGTCCTGTGAAATGAAGTTTTTAGCTGAGGAAGTGGCCGAGTGGGCTAACTAGGGTGCCTACATGTTTCCGCCGCTCCGCTGTTTAGGGTGGCGACAACGTTTTTGATACCTGTTGCCGACAAACCGGTGTTGCCTACCTCGTCACCATGACAACCTGCGCTGTTTTCGTCGACCATTTCGTTACACTCGCCGGTCCTGTGCTCGCACTACGCCGCTAATTGTCGTCAGCGCTATTGAGCGCCCACCGCTCTAGTTCCAACGGCGAGGCTCCGGCGTCCGATGCCGCTCTGATGCGTTTTATTTTGTCGCGGGAACTCGCGTTTCGTTAAAAGCAACGCACACTTCCTGCTCGCAACTTCCAAATATGAAACACCCGAATAAAGAGAGCGACAGCCACCACGACCGCCATCCTGCTGAGTCTCCGACTCCTCTCGTGAAGGGAAACGGAAGTGGTCTCACAGTGTTGCCGGTGTTTTGAGACTACAGGAATTCAACGTTCTTTACGTTTAGCGAAATAAGAAGTGGAAAAAATTGGCGGTGGGAGAGTATATCTGAAAGGGTAACAAGAAGCTAGCGCCACTCTAAAGCTGAGCAAAAACATGTAGGCACCATAGGGCTAACCCGTCTCAGCTCAAGGCTGTATAAACAGTACAAAGCAAGCCAATTTTTTTTTTCGTTTGAGACTTCGTCTGTTTTGTTCAGTGTTTTGTCTTTTGTTCGTTACCCCCCCCCCCCCCCCAGTCTCTAGTTTGCAACTATGCTCAATTTATTTCTCACGTACGTAAATCGGGGAATCAGGGAGCGACTCAATGATTCCGCGCCGGGCTGCTGGCCGTACCGTTATGTAGATGACTACCTAATCATGCATGAAGAGCAGACAGACCCTGAGACTATCCTGCAGGCCTTCTCGTCGGGTCCCGCAGGCCTCGTCTTTAAAAAGGAGGACACCTCCGACGGAACTCTCCAATTCTTAGACCGGTACTTAGACCTTCGTTTGGCGATCCATCCCGGGGGAATCTGCTGGGAGTTTAAGCGCGGTTCAAACAGGCCCGGAATACGGAACCCGGGCCAGCCCGTGCGCCGGAACCCGTAGTGACGTCAGCGCTCCCTCCGTACGGGCGGTGACGTAATTACGGCTTCCGCCACCCGGGTCAGGAGTTGAAAAATTTTCAACTTTTTCCTTCCCGGGTTGTGACGTAGGTTTCCGTATTTTCTCCGCGGCCAATCAGCGCGGCGCGCTTCCCTCCTCCGCCCTCCTTGCCACCGGCGTTCACGCGGTTCCGCGTGCGAATGCCTCAGATGCTCCGTGCTTGCTTGCGGGGATGGCTGCGACGGTGAACTTCTTGCCCGTCTCCGACGCGAGGAAGGCTGCGAAGAGTGCCGCTGCCGCGAAGAGGGCTGAAGTTGCCGCTGCGTTTGACGTACCCGAGAAAACCTATAAATTAATTCAGCTAGTTCAGCGGTACCCCTGGATCTACGACAGGTATCGTAGCGACCACAAGCACCAGGACAAGCGAAAGACCTCGATACTGCTTTTAATACTTTATTCACATGGTTTCGAAGACACGGGAGGTGGATGCAACCCGATGAAACGGCATCTTCAATGCAAATATGAGTGGCCTTCAGAAATGCCGTTTGTAGAGGCAGGCAGTGGTTGGCTTGCTGGCTGCAAAGAGACCGGAAAGGCAGTGGGATGCACTTAAAAGGTTAAAATGGTGAACGACACCGGTACGCGCTGTAGATGAGTTTTTAGGCAGTACTGTACGACCGCTAGCCTAGAATCTTTAACACCCGTCACGCAGTAGTGAAACACGAACGTCTGCTGTTACGATGCTCATCCAGATCGAAACGGGCCGGGGTGGGGATTGAACCCAAGATCCCTGGGTTCTGCAGCGCGAGCTTTCGTGCAGAATTCACTCACAAGCAGCTTGTAAGCACACATCCTAGCTAGCACAAAGGACAAGGAAGCACAACGGGCTTCCGTCATACATGCACTCAAGGGAGCACAACATAGTAAACAGAAAGAGTGTGTCGTATCAGCTGCACATCTGCATACCATTGCTATTTTTTTATAGCACAGACGCAGTAAAATATGACAAGCGGGTGACTGTTACGAAAGCTTCTCTCGTGATCCTGCCGCGTTAAAAATGATATAAACGTGGTTCCACTGCGGGAGCGCACGCTCCACGTGAGTATTCCTGTGAGCGACGCGCGGGCCCACGTGGAACGCCACTTGATATATAACATGAAAATAATCCAAAATAAAAAGCAGCACACCCTACCTGGCTCGTGACATTCGGAAGCACTCGAAGAAGTCCCGGCCGTCGGGATCTTCGTACATCAGTCTCACGATGGTGGCATACTCGCCGAGCATTTTCCGAGACTTCAGGAGCTCGCGGACGGCCTTTCGCTTCTTTTTCTTCACGCTCCGCAGGTACTGCTCACACGCAGCCGCGAAAGTAGTCAGCCGACGCCAGTCGATAGTTCTTGCATATGTGACGTACCTCATCACACAAAGGTTCATAAGTGAGGCAAATCAAGCTTCGTAGTCGGGATCCTGCCGAGACGACGCCATCGCGAAAAACAAAGCGACGAAAACGAGGCACCAGTGCCGCTCTAGACGGAGCGCGAAGCGTGCCCGGCGCCCGGCGTGCCCGGCATCGCCTGCCTCGCCCGCGACGGCGACGACTCCGCTTGACGACAGCCGTTGATTGGTTGCCTGGGGAGCCGCCGTGACGTCAGCTCCCGTATGCCGGGGCCCGTCCGCGCGCCGCTCAAACCAAACCGTGACGTCGGCACCCGTAAACGGACGCCGGACGTGATTACGTCACTACGGATTCCGGCATCCGGGCTGGCCCGGGTTCCGTAGTCCGGGCCTGTTTGAACCGCGCTTTAGGCAAAGGACAGAAGAAGCCAGTTCCGCATTTCGCTAGCGCTCACTCTAAGACCGTTAATTAAACCAGGGCTTGTCAGGTCCCTTATGACGTCAGCGCGTTCTAGATCCTGCCCCCGTTTTGCGGAGAATAGTGTCCGGCTGCAGACGCGGAGTTTGAGGAAGGCCGGCTTTCCCGACAACTTGCTGGACAACTCGCTCAAGAGGATAAGTTTCGCCCCTCCTACTCCAACACCGGCACCCAGGCAAGGGAAGGGAAAAGTGACCGTCATTGCTTATATACACAACACAGCGCATCGGCTAAAAGCGCTCGCGTCTAGATTCGAAGTAGGGGTGGCGTTCCGCTGCAAATTCAAACTCAGTTAACAAAATGGCTAATTGCACTCCCCTAAATAAGACCTGCTCTAAGATGCGCGGGCATCAGTTCGTCCGCTGTAAACAAGAGAGGGTCTACTCTATCCCGTTCACCTGCGGTGGAAAATGCATAGGCCGGACTGGCAGGCAGGTGTATCAACGACCGCCTGCGGGAGCAGACAGGCGCGGAGAGGCATTATGGGACACGCTGTTGGAAACAACGGACGGATGGAGATTCCTTGCTCTCTTGTGTCATGATGTAGCCGAAGAAAAGATGGAGGCGAGGAAAGGCAGCGCGTTGCCTTCTGGGGTTGGGAAACTCACTCTTACCTGGGAAGTTAGAGTCCACCGAGACTGAAAGGTAACGCAAATCATTATCTGAAATGGGGAAGAGAACTTCCTCCTAACCCGTGCCCTTTCCCTCTCAAAAAGTTCTTTTTTCCCTCGCTTCAATTGGATCGGGGGCGACACGTGACCGTTGCGTTCTTATGACCCCGCGTGATTCGCTGGTCCGCGATTCGCTGGTCTGCTAGAAACCAACGCCATCACTGGGCGAGGCGTAGCGGTGGCTCCTTTGCTTACGGTTCGGCCGTTTTCTTTTTTTCTTTTTTTTTTCTTTTTTACCAGGACCTTGACGACAACGCGATGCCATCATGCAGTGCTAAGGATTGCACAAAAAGCATTGCGAAAGAAGACCGTTTTTGCCGTCCCGACGGGAAAAGAAAATCTTCAGCGACGAAGATATTGTGTTTTAGTAAATCGTTTTGGCTCTCCCGCTACGCTTACGCTAGAGCGACGACGCTACTGCGAATGCGCGCTGCTAGTGGAAACACTGCGGAGCTGCGGAGGCTAGCAGAGGCGCGCTATCGGACCAAAATAGCGAGGTGCGTAGCGCGGCGTGCTAGCGTGGGTCTCGTGAGACCAGCCTTGGCGGGATAAGGGCTGGGAAACCGGTCTGTGTGCTTCGCGATCGTGGTTCTGAAGGGTGGATTACATCTTGCTGCTGCGAGAAATAGCCGCGACAAATCTGTTCCACGACTGCAACAGGTAGCGATTTATGGCTAACGTCAAGGAGTCTAAATAATAGGAGGGGCGCGTTGCAATATTTGTGAAGCCTAGTCATAAAAATTTTAAACGATTTTGTGGCCAACGTGACCGTCGATCTCTCTGGCAATTGGTGCGCGCAGTGGCGTAGCCAGGGGGGGGGCAGTTTGGGGGTCAGAACCCCCCCCCCCCGATATTCGGGGGGGGGGGCACTTGAGAGCTGGAGACCGCTTCCAGCCCGTACCAGCCCGTTCTCCTGCCTCCTTTTTCACCATTTTGACATACTGAAAAAAGCAAGGATCTTTCGCATTGTTTCCTTATTTCACATGTGGGATTTCGCGTATTGTATCGTCGACGTGTGGCGATTGAATCTTCTTTTTCCGGCGTGTTTTCCTGTCACAAAAACCGGCCTGGTCCCGCCGGGCCACGCGTATTGTAAAGGGCGCCGCGTCGGCTGCCTGCGGGGCCATGTGACCGCCGACTCGCCGCGGCTGGTGTGGCACTCCCTGGTTTGCGCTAGTTAGCACCTCGCCGGTCCCGACTGGGACCCTAACTTGACTTGTTTATGGCCTCTGCGACTCCCGTTCGGGGGACGCTCTCGCTCGATGCTTGGGCGCTGCGGCTGCCACTTCTTAGAATCCGGAAACGAGTTTGCCAGATGCCCCAGTTGAGCGTTTTTGGTATTGACTTTGTTTGGAGCTGGGGGCAACGAGTGTCTTCGCCGCAGTGACGGTCTTTTTTTTTTTGTGTGTGTGTGTGTGTGCGAGTGTGTCGCGATTGTAGGGGAGCGGGTGTGTTTTGTTTACTTTATAGCAAAGAGCACCGTTCGGTTGAAACTGGGAAACGGCGCGGCAGTCGACTTGGGAGGTTCGAGGGCGCAACCCGCTCTTCCTATCGGCTCCGGGCGTAACCTCGGGCACCGCGGTAAAGGGGAAGTCCCGTCTGGACACGGAACGTCGCCTGCTTCTGTGATGCTACTCTGTGCGGTCTTCCTCTGCCGGAATACCCCAGTGCGTCGACCGTCCGTGACGCGACAGCGTCTGAAGCTAACAACCACCGCCTCTGGCGCACCGCGGCCACGTCGAGACAGAATCCATCGCAAGCAACCGACCTCAGGTGCTCCCACGCCTCTGCGAGCTTCGTCGTGCCGGGCTGCGCCAAAGTGCAGATTACCCACCGGATTGCGGCACAACCTTCGTCCGTGAAATTCCAGAAAAAAATTACGAAGTAAAGCAAAGTGTCAGGAAACCGCGGACGACGCGGCAACTCCAAGACCATGGGGCGAAAAAGTAAAAGCCGGCGCCTGCGGCCTGCATACACTATCATGGAGATCTCCTCTCTTCCCCTGTGTAGGGATGGCGGGAAAGATCCCCTTCGAGAGGTAATAGCTTTTAGACCCCGCCGGCCTTGGTGCTTTCCAATTAGGGGCTCCCCGGATGTCTCATCCAGCTTCGACGAGTTTTCGGAAGGCGGCATCGGTCTTTGTGCTCTGTGTCACGAACCCCGCTAACCGCAGAGCATGGCATAGCGCAGAGCAAGTCGCCGTCCCCCGAGCGGGGGTGAGAAGACTCAGAAGAGCCCTTGCGGGCAAGGTCACTGGGTCGGGAGATGGGGGAATGCCCAGGAGCGGTAATTGAACCCACAAGCTCTGTCTGTCCGGTGCAACGCCTTAAAGGGGCACTGACACATCAAAATCATATTTTTTTTTATTATCCGAAACGATTGAAAACGGTGCCGGGACATTACTCTCAAAATTCGAAACTTGGGAATTCAGTATTTGTGAATTAAAAAAACAATTTCCAAATGCTGAATTTGAAGTTCCCGCGCGGTCCCCGGCAGCGCAGTCAGTCAAATTTTGCGGTCTCCTGCGACTCGACTTTCTCTCGGACCTCCGCTGACCCGATGCGAGGAGGAGGCGAGCTGGCGGGATAGAAGGGAGCCGGCGCGGGAAAAAACCGGTTTCTTCGCCGACACGCCGATCTGCTCGAGCGCCGCCAAAGAGAGGACACAAATCTAGGAAGGGACATCTCACCGAACTCTGATTTTTGGTATTTCAAAAAGAAGGGCCGTAGTGCGTTCGCAATTGCGTTAAAAACATGTTTTACGATTGCCATTATTAAATGTTATAGAAATGTCGCCTACAAAGCTTCTAAATTTCCTGATTTTTGACGTCATCGATCATAAGAAGCAAGGAGGTAGCGGCGGGAGATTTAAACGCCAAAAATAAAAAGGCGCGCGCGCGAGCGGGAAATTTTTTTTCGCGATGCGGTTTTTTTTGCGTGTTTATGACTACAACTTGCGTCGTTTTAGACAATAAAAAATATACGACCTTTGGGGTGTCAGTGCCCCTTTAACGGCTAAGGCGCTGTCTGGACCAGCAGAGGTTGTGAACTCCTGGTTAATTTTTTCGCAAACTGTTTCCCCTTTGTCCTAAATAGAAAAATCAAAAAGTCGCCCTCTCCACCCTTCATTTTATATTTCAAAACTCGCAAGCCCTGGCGTCACTCTACAGTCAAGACCGGAAGAGAGGTTCCCGCTTGCAGCGTCGTCAAATAAATCTACGTCGGTGGAAGCAATCGCATTTGAATGCATTTACAGGGTGTCCCAGCTATCTCAAAGTAAGCTGAAAAAAAAAAACGGAATGCTCTAGGCGAATGAAACTAACTGTTTGCTTTTAGCAGTCGTCTTGACACAGACAAAAAGACAGTGGGAGGGGGGGGGGGGTCGGCTCCTCGGGGCAGTGCGGCGCCTCCTCGGGGCAGTGCAGCGCGGCTTGGCGCTTACCGATACCGGACAGTTGTTTTCTGCGGCGAGTTGGTCGCCTTTATGGTAGGGCTGGGCGTCGATTAAAAGTTTTAACCCGATTAATCGCCACCTTTTAATCAATTAATTAATCGATTAATCGGTCTCGTTAATTTCCATGCATAATATTTTTAATAAGTCAAAAAATAATATTTGTTTTCTGATTTTGCCCTTGCTGAACATGAGGTAAAGGGCCTAATACACAAGTTTTATTATGAACCAACCTTGATGTGTAGTTAAGAAAAGTTCGAAGGCACTGACACATTATTACTTCAGCTGCATGAGGCAAAAGGTTCGGTGATATTATCCGGCAAGAGCAACCTCCTTTGATTGTTCACACTATAGTCTCTCTCTGCTGCGCTAAACGGACACTCAAACGCTGTTGAAGTGGCCGGGAGACGTGTAACCTTCTGCACCTTGTCAGGAGTTACAAATCTTCCCCCTACAGTTTACTTTAGGCTAAATTTTGACCTAAAGTTTGCCCTTCATAGAGGTGTTCCCGTCCTTGTCTGCGTGGTGAAAGCGCTTACTTTTTACTTTATTTTGGTTCGTTAAAATATTATTGATTAACCGGTTAAAAAGATTAATCGCGATTAAAGCATTAATCCAATAATCGATAGGTTAATCGATCAAATGTCCAGCCCTACTTTATGGTCCTCCTGTTTTACATTCTCTCTCAAAATTGCATGCCCGTCAATCATCATATTCCGCGACTGCCGTGTGCAATGCACCGGGGATCGTGGGCGCCCTTGACCAGACTTAACTGGAGGGGGCCGCGACGGCGCGATCGCTGTCCGGAGTTGGCCCGCGGCGGGCAATTACGAGTGTGCCCGGTTCGGACAGCCCGCCTTTGTGCCCTGCGTGCCACACAAGGTCGTGGGTGTCACTGGTCTCGTCCATGCTTCGCGTTTGCTGTTTGAATTTTTATTTTTATCTTTGTATCTTTGTATTCTATGTATTTTTTGCCTTTTTTATTTTTCTTGCTTCTGCGGTATTTCGCTCGATATTTGAGGTCTCACTTTTCAAGTCCCGCTTGAGGAAGAAGGGTCCCCCTTCGAAACGTCGCGGTTTCTGTATAACTTATACATGTTGAATTAAACCTTCCAAGTTTGTTTGACCCTCGGTGGCTTCTACTATATATATATATATATATATATATATATATATATATATATATATATATATATATATATATATATATATATATATATATATCTGGTAGCAAAACGGGAAATCAGTGCGATTTTGTGCAACGATGAACTAACTTCCACTTGTAAAGGGATACAATTTATGGACAGCGATAATGGATTGCGCTCGTCTTATGGAAAGCATGCAAGAAAATTTAATTTATGCTTAGCGCCCACTCAGAGCTCGTCAAAGTAGCTGTCTGTCATTCATAGGCAATGCACTAAAACAAGCTTGTATTTATTGTATCTGAGGTGTACATAGCAATCAAACGAGCAAATATAATGTCAGCTGGCTACAGTTTGAAGTTCAATTAAAAAAGCCCCCAAAGTGTTTCAAAGTTAAACAGTGTGCTTCCGTGCTTCTCTGGTTTCTCATGTAAATAAAAAATAAAAAAAACCTTTTTGCTGCAACTTTTTTTTTTTAGTGCTGCTTTTAAAACGGTCTTCCGGATGAGATAGATAACACCGTTTCACTTAGAACATAAACAGGGACGTAACAAATAATGTAAGGTTCCGTCACTGGGCTGCGTTCCGGAGTTGTTTATGCCCGTGTCCCACTAGAGCGACAGACAGAAACAAAAGACAGTGACAAGCCTCAAACCCACGCAGCATGCTCGCGGTGGTACCTTTGGCAGGCGTTTATACCTCGTTTCACCTTATGCGCGAGCGAAGCAAAGCTGGAAGCGCGAGCGCGAAAGTTCCGTGCGTTCAGGCTTTGCTCGAGCGCGCGAGCTGGGGAGAAACGCAAAAAGCGCTGGTCTCGCACTTCTAGCTTTGGCTTCGCTCGGAGATAATGTGAAACGAAGTATAGTCGTTCGGTGCACGTGAAGTAAGCACGAGCGATTGCCTGCCAAAGATACCCTCGCGTGCATGATGCTCGTGTTTCAGCATAGCATCCTTTATTCTACAAAGACTCCCGAATCGCGAAAGACTCTGGTTTGAGGCTTGTCGTTGTGGTTTACTTCTGTCTGTCGCTATAGTGGGACACGAGCATTACAAGGTTAGGTGTGGTCCCGACATGTTCATATGTTATGACCGCTTCACGAAACAAAAACGGGAATGTTAAAATTAGACTCTTAGTTCCGAACTTGCCGGTCGAGGTAATTTACATTGCCCTCTTTGGAAAAAAAAGAAAAGAAAAAGCTCCAGCTTTCCGCGAGGCTTTTTTTTTTTCGATGTGCTTTTACTCTTATTGATTTCCAGATTTAAAGGGTCCACGAAATTAAATAAAAATTTGGTTTTAGGCTAGTTGGTTCAAATCCATTAAAATATTACAAGGCGTGACTAAGCTGGTTTATGAGATTCCTTCTAGTTGCGGACAAGTTTCCATCGGTCAGACCAGCCGATGCCTTAATAAGAGAGCGCGGGAACACACGCTAGTCGGACGCAATGATTCGGGTGACCATCTTGCGGAGCACTGCGAACGATGCGGGTGTGAAACTTTGTTAGAGCACACAAAGCTATTAGGAGAGGGAAGAAGAAGATGGAAAGGAGATACATCGAAGCTTTCGGTATACACAAAGCGCCTGACAAATCCGTAAGCAGCCGTCCCTTTATCTGCTAAACAAAGAAATTGTGTTTCTTGAGGGCTGCGTGTGATGAGCGATAGGAACCTTTATCTGTTGCATGTGTTTAGGCGATGGGGATCGACAGTTTCACAATGTTTCGTGTTTTATTAAATCAGTTGGAAGTTGACGCTTGCCCGCGTCGTACGTGGTTCTTTTTTCGTCCTGTTCTGTTCGCGCCTTTTATCCTTTTATTCGACATGAAGTGAATTTTGGGCTGGGACAAATGATTTTACATTGGGGGTTTACTATTCACATATCGTTTAGTAGGCCAAAATAAAGAGGTTAGAAAGTCAAAAGCCAGCTTTTCGGTTACGAACATTTGGAGATATAGGGGACTATTTTGTACCTCATTTCCCTTGAAAGCTCTCCGCCTTTTCACTGTGATACATCCGCTGTACTCAGAGAATGTCAGTGTTACCTAAAGCATGTCAACGGTACCCAAAGCACGTCAGCCGACCCGAGCTCACGCGTTGCACACAGAGAACTGCGTCACTCGGATGTACGCGCTCGTCAACAAATATTTGGATTCGCGTTCGTGGTCAATGAGTGCCCTGACCACGGTGTAAGATATACTCTTTAGGTGAGGACACGGCGGGGCTGAACGAGCGGCGCGAGGAATCAGATAGTGTTCGTTCGACGGGCATCCGAAAGGCTGCATTATTCCGCGGCCACCGTGCCCGCGGCTGACAGCGTCGCCGGCGGCCAAATGGCGAAACTGTGTGAGAGCGAAAAAATTGGTCTTTCTGCACGAGCGACAACCTCGCTGGAGCTCTGCGCGTGTGGAGCATGAGGCGGCACGAGCCGTCTTTGCCGTGCCCACGGGCCGACGAGTCCTCTGCCGGCGCCGAACTTTATCTGCACTGCGCGAGGAGCGCGCTGTCCTCACCTGAAGAGTATTATCTTACACCGTGGCCCTGACGGAACTTATCACTTGCGAATGCCAAGTTATATGTTGTGTTCAAAAAGCACGGTGAAAGCTTCGAGTCATCGCACCATTGCAAAAGCATGTCACGACCACGTGATTTCTCAATCCGCTTTTGAGTTGAGGATTAAAGCTAAGGAGGAATGAAAACTAATTTCATGACTCCTTTAAGCGTATTACAATATGAATATAAATGCAAAGGGGGGGGGGGGTATTACGTGAGTGGGATGCTCTGCTAATCTTTGAGGATGTCACTTTCAGGTGAGTCATTCGGTGGTTATTTTTTGTCTCAGCGCCCTGGTAGCGTGATAGTGCTCATAACGGCGCGGAAGGTGCTATCGCCCCACTTACCGAATTAGAGAACTACAAGCAGCAGTAAAGCACGTGAATAATAGGCAGTTTCATGATACTCCTAAAACATGTGGTTTCGGAACAATTCCTTTTAAAATAAATGCCACCAAAACGGCGGTCGTCGCACAGAGCTTCGCCTAAAGAGCCCACATGGCGCGTTTTTCGCCGCGTCTGCGTCGCGTCTGCGCCTGCGTTTTGACGTCACTTCCGGCGCCGGGTCGAAACGCAGCGTTTTTAGGCGCATTCCGGCGTATCTGGAGGAGCCACATATTTTGCGTCTAGGCGTCGCGTCTCCCGCTGCGTCCAGAAGGCAACAACCAATGAACGGCCGTGTTCACTAGTTGCAAGGAGCGTTTGAGTTTTCGCCACTGTAGGACTGTAGTTTTAGCCACAGACCTGACGACAATGGCGATAATAATAATAATAATAATAATAATAATAATAATAATAATAATAATAATAATAATAATAATTTTTATTTGCACAGATTGCGATACCCACTTGGCAGGGTGCAAGGGTAGGCAGAAAGGTTGATGAGACCCTTGATGAGACGCAGCTAGCCCGCCGCCAAGTAGGGAAAGGGATACGGGAGAGTAAAATAAATTCAAACACTCAAAACAGAAAGATACACGTGTAAAAACGGGTAACAAACCTGTGCCATTCCAAAACAAAGCAGAGCAAAGCGCGCGCGGGCGCGCGCGTACACACACTCACACACACATACGCGCGCGCACGCGCGGAGTTTTACTCGCAGCAGGGCGAACATGGGTAGTTACGTCCTTCCCCCGCGGTCCTGCGGGGACGGAGAACTCCCAAACAACGCGGCGGTGGCGCCCTCTACTAGCATCCACAGAAAGAGTAACATCTTTGGCGGGCATGCTTTAAGAAAGCTAGTTCTTTGCATAAAAACAAACGGAAATAAACTCTTTTTGTAGGAACCTTTATTGGAGATTGGTACAAAATAGAAGGCACGGGATGGTTTTTAAAGAATTAGTTTACAAGGTTTCGCGGCATAATTACTATTGTTTTTATACAACCACGGCTCACCGGAAATTTCAGGTAGCGCGTCCCGAGCTGGGTGCGAGCTGACTTCTGTATTTATTCACGGTACTTCCGAATGAGAGACGGTGGTTGGCAACCATATCTCTTTTACCTTGTATACTTCGGCTACGGTAATGCCGATGAAAGCCAAAATAGAAGAGTAACAGTTGACGCTATCGAATGCGATACTCTGAGCCAGTTCAAACAGCTGTGCAGTTTCCTCAGTGGCCGCGGCGGGAGAAATGGCGGCGTTGGGATCGCCGATAGTTGCGTTCCATTGCACGGATCGGTGCAACTTCTTTGGGGAATTTTCCATGACAGTAGACTGAGTTCTAGTAACGTTGGCTGTACTAGTGTTCCGCTGTAAGGTGTCCGCAATAGTTACCAAAAGGCTGCCCGACTGTTTCCTAATTGTTGCGAGACAAGTGAGGAACACCCGCAAAACTATGCCACGCAGCTGTGGCATGACAGACTCTAGCAACAAAAGCAAGACATTGTTGCCCCGATCATGGGGAAGCACTGTCGCGAGGAGCGCTGCCTGGTCATGCAGTGCAAATGTTGAGAAGATGCATGCGGCAACAGTTGGCAAAAACTGATGTACAGCTGCAGTCCCGTTGTGGCACGCAACGTCTGCCGAATAGGCTTGTTGTTGTTGTTTGCGGGTTTTATGGCGCAAGAGCTCCGATGGCCATACTGCGCCAAACGAGGTAAGCTAAAAATACATTGGTAAAAACACACTAAGACTAGACTAAAACTTGGCTATAGTTTGTGTAAAGTACCAGTAGTTTTCAGAAAAGCTAAAAGGCGTTCAAAGGATATAAGAGGCTGCTCCCCTAGAACCAAGACAGGGTGAAATGGGATGTTGTACTCAAAAAGCTCAGGGAAAAAGGTCTTGTACTGTTGTAGAAGGCCAGGGCAAAGAAAGAGAATATGCAGAACAGATAAAGTTTCTCCACAGTGCTCGCATAATGGCGGTTCCTCACCTATAAGCAGGTATTGATGAGTAATGAACGAGTGGCCAATTCTCAAGCGGCACAGGAGGACTTCATGGAAACGATTTTTATTATAAGAGGTCTCCCATGTGCCAAGTTCTGGTTTGATGGCATGTAGTTTATTATTATTAGCTAACTTCCATTCAGATTGCCATAGCCGTGAAAGTGAAAATCTTACGGACATCTTAAGGTCTTGGTAAGGGATGCAGACATTCGATGGTAAAATATTTTGTGAAGAGGCAGCTAGTCTATCTGCAGCCTCGTTGCCTGCGATGCCCACATGGCTCGGGATCCAGCAAAACATAATGTCTTTCCCATCAGCGAGTCCCTGTTGAGCTTTGGCCCGTACGAGTTGAGTCAACTTATTTCTAGTTGGTGTAACAGAACATACTGCACTAAGAACACTTTGAGAGTCCACAAATATAATGGCTTTCATTACTTTGCCTCTGATAATGTAGTCGAGTGCTGCCAGAACACCATATAGTTCGGCAGTAAAAATGCTGGCGACATTGTGAAGTCGAGTAACATGCGTAAACGAATTTGAATAAACAGCGGAGCCAACGTACATTGAAGTCTTAGCACCGTCAGTGTAAAACTGGCAGTAATGTCTGTATTTTTCTTGCAGAGCTAAGAATTCCTGTTGTAGAATGAGTGGAGAAACATTATGCTTATTAAATTTTGTAAAATACCAATTGCAAGCTATAGGTTTGATATCCCATGGGGCAGTATGATATGCACTTTCTAGGAAATGAACACCCTCACGTGGCAGGTTAAGAGAGAGACGGAGGCTCTCAAAACGAAGGCTCAGGGGTCGAACAACAGTTGGTTTATGCTCGAAAGTACGGTAAAACTTAGACTCTCGAATACTACTGTGGGCTGGATGGCTGGGTTCTGATAACACCTTGTAGGCATAAATCAGACTTAGATACTGTCGCCTTTTTTCAAGCGACATTTCATTGGAGTCAGCATACAGACTTAAAACAGGAGATGTCCTAAAAGCACCGGTTGCAAGACGCAACCCAAGGTGATGCACAGGGTCAAGCATTTTTAAGGCAGACGGCCGGGCAGATGCATACACGACAGCACCATAATCAAGGCGCGATCGCACAAGAGAAGAGTACAAACGAAGTAGACACCTTCTATCGGAACCCCAAGACTTGTGTGAAGTAACTTTCAAGATGTTCATCGCCTGTAGACATTTTTGCTTCAGCCACTTGAGGTGACATACGAAGTTAAGCTTGCGGTCAAAAATCACTCCCAGAAACTTATGCTCTGTTCTAACTGCAATGTTATTTCTATTTAAAGTAAGAGTTGGATCTACCCAAAGCCCACGCCGCAAAGAAAAAGGCACACAGACCGTTTTCTCTGAAGAAAACTTAAAACCATTTTCATTTGCCCATTTAGTCATTTTATTTATGGTTAGCTGCAGCTGCCTTTCACAGCTAGACATATTACTCGATGCTACAGAAATTTGAATATCATCTACATAAAGGGAGTACGATACGGAGGAAGGTATGACCCGGCATAAAGAATTAATTTTCACAGCGAAGAGGGTAACACTCAGGACTCCGCCTTGAGGAACCCCGTTCTCCTGAACAAACAAATCAGAAAGTGTTGTCCCTAGCCGTACACGAAAAGAGCGATCACATAAGAAGTTTTTAATGCAGTGAAGCAATCTGCCGCGTACACCATACATAAAAAGATCACGCAGGATGCCATGTCTCCAAGTGGTATCGTAAGCCTTCTCCAAGTCGAAAAATACCGATACGCAATGCTGCCTGTTCACAAATGCCTCCCGTACAACTGTCTCCAGCCGAACTAAGTGGTCAGTCGTGGAGCGCCCAGGTCGACAGCCGCACTGATTTACATCCAAAATATTATTTTGTTCAAGGAAGTAAACAAGACGCTTGTTGATTAACCTTTCATACGTTTTTCCCAGGCAACTAGTCAATGCTATTGGCCTGTAACTTGACAGAAGAGAAGGGTCTTTTCCAGGCTTCAGCAGCGGAATCACTTCTGCCTGTTTCCATTCGGTAGGAAAGTATGAATCTTTCCACAGGCCATTAAAATATATGAGGAGAGCTGAAAGTGATTCCTTCGATAAATGTCGAATCATCTCGTAATGTATACGATCAGGACCTGGGGCAGAGTGCTTTCGGACATTCAGAGCCATTTGGAGCTCCACCATTGTGAACGGTTGATTGTAGGGTGCGGAGGCTCCTCCTGCCAAGCTGATTCTCGTTCTCTCTACATCAGACTTTAACTTCAAAAACGTCGATGAGTAGTGCGAGGAGTTTGAAACGGCTGCAAAATGTGCACCTAACAGATTAGCCTGGTCGTGCAATGAGGATGCAGATGGAAAAGAGGAACTGTGAAACAGCGGTATTTGCCTTCGACCTTGTGAAGTCGGTCCCACACTTCCTTTGCTGGGACATAGCTACTAATAGAGGACAAATATCCCCTCCAAGACTTCTGCTTCGCCTGCTTCCTTGCCCTACGAGCTTGAGCCCTATTTCGCTGAAACTCTATTAAGTTTACAACTGTCGGATATCTACGAAATATGCCCCAAGCCTTATCCTGTTTCTTCTTGGTGGTGGAACAATCATCATTCCACCATGGCTTACATTTTTTGGCGATTTTACAGGAAGTCTGAGGGATGGAGCGTAAAGCGGCATTAATTATTTGTTCTGTAATGTATGTCGTGGCTTCATCATGTGTTAAGGACTGGAACATGCGAGGTTTCAGGTCCGAGTTTATGCTAAAAAGACTCCAATCTGCTTTTTCCAGTTTCCAACGAGGGGTACGTTTCATAAGGCTTGGTACAGAAACCAAACTCTCCAGGACGACTGGAAAGTGGTCACTTCCAAAAGGATTATTTAAAACTTTCCACGTAAATAAAGAAAACAATGAGGGTGAAGAGAAAGAAAGATCGATAGATGTAAATGAATTGTGGGCTGCACTAAAAAAGGTTGGCTCTCTCTTATTCATAAGGCACAGCCCAGATGTTAATAAAAACCGCTCAAGGACTCCACCACGTGAATCTTGACGGGCACTACCCCATAAGGGGTGGTGAGCATTAAAATCTCCTAAAAGTAAAAAAGGGTGAGGAAGCTGTGAAACGAGTCTTTGGAGATCATGAAGATGCAGTGGAATGTTGGGTGGGATATAAATGGAGACAACGGTGATGAGGCGGTCCAAAAGGAGGCGTACAGCCACAGCCTCAAGAGGTGTAGTGAGAGGAACCCGAGAGCAGGCAACCCCACTCTGGACAACTACCGCCACTCCACCGGATGAGTTAGATGCGGGGCGATCTTTTCTAAAAACTTGATGGCGACGCAACACTGATTTATGATGATCACTAAGATGAGTCTCTTGCGAAGAAGGCCAGCCCTGTGTGTCGAGGGTGACTGTATGCCAGGTTGAATGCCATTACATATGATCATTCTTTATGTTCTCGTAGGCTCTCGAGTGCCTCCTTCCTGAGAACAAGAATACTAGAGAATCGTATTATTGCGTATAGGAGCATAACGCGAGCGGTGTGTGCGTTTGCGTTGCGTGCTCCACGCCGCGCATGCGCGTCGTCACACAGGTCCAATTTAAGACGCGATTCGGGCTGCGCATACGTGCAGCGTGAAGCACAACAGGCTAACGCCAACGTACATTATTTTGCGTTTGCGCGTATACGTAAGTCTAAAACTCACTATTGAAGGCAGGCCCGGTCTCGACTCGTACAGTGTGTTCAATTGTTAGATGTAACACGCAAGCAACGGCAGGAGAGACAGATAGCCTGCGTCATCTTCTAGGCGCACTCTGGTATCTCGCGCCGCTCTTCTGTTCTACTATGGCACTACTAATAAAACTGCGACGACCGATGCTTACGTTGGTGACATAGGGTACAAAAGTTGCCTTTGGATGTTATTGTTTTATGTCAACAGAGTGTTTACTGTTATCCGAAAATGGTTTATGCTCATCGGTATGGGATACGCGGTGTACACCATTTCGTGCTTATCACGGATGCGACAGAGCTGACCTGGCCATGTAGGCATACGCAGCGTCTAAGATTCCACGAAGAAGGGCTACTTTGCAACCATACAAAGAAATTCACGGACAAGTTCCCAGGCAGCACAAAGCTCTGGGCCTAAATTTGGCATATGTTTGGAAGTTTGGGGCTTTGAGAAGCCCGACGAAGTCAAATTAGAGCCAAACATAACTTTCTTTGGCAAGAGTCTGCTTATTCTGACCCTAATTCGACGAAGAAGTGCCAGAGTTAGGGCTGCACTCCTTGGTTGTTCGAATGCCATCTAACCTCTTTTGGCTAAAATCGCTAAGTGCTAGAGTTAGGCTTACTACCTGATAGTCAGGGCTCTCATATAGCATCCTTGGGCCCCCTTCGCCAAAAAGTTCCAACGTTAGGCTTTCATTGAACTGGTAGCTAACCAGGCAAAATTGCTAGCTTGAACTGGCGACACCGGTGTCATAATGTTCAAGCTGACAGCCAAACAGTATGAACTGGCAGTCGAACTGCTCTATGTGGCAGTCGAACTGTTCTAAGTGGCAGTCAAACTGTTGTAACCAGCAGTCAAACAGTTACAACTGGCAATGAAACTGGTCTCACTTGTATCTAAACCAGGGCTGTCGCGATACGTATCGCGATAGTATTTGAGAAATACATTTGGAATTTCTATTTCTGTATCGCAATATACTTGGAATGTTTCTTTGTATTGCGATGCGAAACATGGACGAAATGTATTTTGTCACATTTATTCAGAACACCTCCCACCCCTCCACCCCCCCCCCCCAAAAATGTCCGAACGCCTTTTTTTTATATCTGAGGGCGTCAGGTTTTAGGAGGTACTGGGGCATTGTTACTATGCTGACCAAAGTTCCTTCCGATTCCCCAAACTATATTTCTATGCGTCCTCTTCTCTTCTGAGAAGTGTTGCGTAGTCGGGGACTCGAACCAGGTAGCGTGCCAGGAGTAGAGTCTTAGAATCTTCGGCTGCAGATCACTAGGTAGAGATTTCATGAGTCATTGTTTACAGGCAGCCAATGCCCGCTGCTAACAGTCTCTCTTGAGCGTACACAGTACACCCAACCGGCAAATCTGAGCCACAGTCTGTTGCAGCACAAGCCTGGCGGTGGTTGACTTGAAATAGTAGGATGATTCACGCAGTAAAGTTCGACACATATCCGAATGCGTCTGAGCCCGCAATATTCCACGGTTCAAGGGTACGTCATCAGTCGACGTGAACGTGAGCCGCTGCTCGGTTGATCCCATACCCAGAAAGGAGGCGAGATGTGGCCTCGCTGTGCCGACCCCGAGTTCGTACATCTGCGACTCGTCTCGAGCGCGCTGTTTCCTGTAGAGCTCGCGCCCTGCGCCGGCAAGCTAAGGTCGCACTCCACGAGGGCCTCTGTTTGGATGACGCTAGGCGAAACTTGAAGACTGCCACCCATGCGTCATAGCGTCGGCAGGTCGGCAGGAAGGACCGTCACTAACTAGCGATGCCACCGTATCGTTTTGTTTTCTTTTAACCGTAACAGAAGATAAGATATGCGTTCCAGGATGCTTCAGGTGGTCCAATATTCTCGAAAATTCCAAATGCAACTGCCTGCCCAATCTTCAACGATGTCACCTACAAAAGAGGTACTTATTGTCCTTTTATAGAGCAGCGTGGGTAAAGTTCCATGTTTAAGGCCACACCTACAGATACAAGAATACCCAGTTCATTCCACATTGACGTCATGCGATCATCGTTAACAGGGGCGCTCGTTTTGGACAGGAGAGTAATGACATTTTGATGGGATTTAAGGTTACATGGTATTTATTTAGAGGTCGAAGTCTTTTCGCTATAACTCGTCAGACAGACAGGATGTCAAGGAAAAGACTGGTCAATCCTTGATGAAACCTTTTTGAGCCCACTGAATACTCCACTTCGTCCGGAACCACTCCCTTTAAGGCGAAGTGCCAGGACTGAGGGAAAGTAATTTCGGGATCAAAATTTCCACTTCAAACTTCAAGCTTAATCTCAGTTGGCGTCTGAACACATTTCAAGAATGTATTGCAGTATCAGTATTTGTATTTCTGCCGTCCCTAAAATGTATTTCTGTATTTGTATTTCTAAAGGCTTCTGCCTCTTTTAAATTGTATTTCCGATACGTATCGCGAAACAATTTTAGAGATATATTTTAATTAGTATCAGTATTTTAGCTACAATTTTTATGCATCCCAGTATTTGTATTTCCAAATACATTTTTGAGTATTTCTGCCCAACCCTGATTTAAACTAGTCATACCAGCGGAACTGGAGAAACTGCTTGTTGAACCGGTCAAGCTAGCAGTATACCCAGCTTAAAATAATTATTCATTGGAATCAATCCAATTGGCCCTTTTCGTTTGGATCGATCTCTGTCATTTGAACTCCCAGTGGGAAAACCCCATTAATAAGTTTTTTTTCTACCTGAACAAATTTTGATTTTCCACACCAAACGGCTCACAATAAAAAAAAGGAAAAATATCCTTCCAGAAAAGAAGTTTTTTTTACCAATTCTATTGTTTCTTGAATGAATATTGCCACAGCGGAAAAAATGTCTGGCTTTTACATAACATTTCTTCTTTGCCGATGTCGCATAACATACTGGTAGAGCAAATAAAAGCTTTATTTCGTAGCGTATTTTCTCTGCATAAAGGCTACATAACTATGTAGCCTCTTCTATTTGCGTAGAGAACACGCGCATCCATCAATTCGCTCATATCAAGAACAAACACGTAAAAGCAGCGAGATTTGGCTCTAGAAACCCTGGCTCTGACTGCTTCATCATCAAGGCATTCAACTTGCAATAAGTACTGTCAGCACTAAGATGATGCTGGCTTCCAAAGGCATTACCATAGGCATACCTTCTAATTGACTACTCGAATACTTAGCATTTATTACACAGCTACATTTCACAACATAGGCTTTGAAACCGCCAGATCAATAAATTATGCGTTCACAAATTATGTAACGTTCCTTTTTTGGTTCGTAAACTGATGAAATTACCTGTTCACGTGAGGTCATATTTTTCCAACAAAGCACATGAGGAAACAGGGGTTACGTTACCTTGGTTTGGTAGTCCTGTCTTTCGTCGTCTCTCTCTCAGCGACGAGTCGGGCCAAACGTAGTAATTACCACAGTGCCACTTAGCCGCCAGGAAAATTAGAAACGTAATAATCACTCAAAATGCTGTCCGCGGGCTTTCCGCATGACACGTGTAAAAATCTGGCACACAGAACAGTGCGGCCTTTGAAGCCGCCCCATGTATACCATCATCATGTGCGCCATTCTCTCCGCCGCCGTTTTTGCTCAGTGTACGCCCACAATTATCTCTGATAATGGCTAAAATAAGCCCATCGGTCGTGTTACCATTGTTGTCTTGCCTTGCGTAAATTACTAGGCGATTTAAAATTTTGCACTGATGTAGTGATTTTGGTGACATTTCGCGGGCACATTTCATGATCAGGAATAATTAAAAATATGATCTTCTTTACAACATTTTTACCAGGTGGCAGAAATTAGGGTCCCTTGTTTTGGGCTTTATATTCACCATGTTAAATAAGCTCGTAAACTATTTTTATTTTATGGTAACCCAAATCCAGACTTGTACACCTTACTGAAAAAGTAACCAATTACAATTAAAATTACTTCACTGAGAAAAGTAACCGATTACAATTACAATTACAGCCTTAAAAAGTAATCGAAAATTACTCTAAAGTAATCGATTACTTAGCCCGTTACTTTTCATTCAACTTTTTTTTTATTAAGGTGCATTACGGTTGGAGTTTCGCGCTCAGTTGTTTCGAAAAAAAGAAAGCCTTGACCGTCTTTGTTTAGAGCTGAATGAGTGACGCCAACACAACCAATCCCTCACGTGAAAAAAAAAAGATACCGTTGTTTAAATAAGTTACTCACAAGAGGCTTGAAAAGGTCATTTTTTATAACTGAACGTAGTCTCCGGTGTACCAAAAAGTAAATGTACCCAGGAAACGAAGCATAGTGAAGAGGTCTACTAATCCTCAACGTTACGTGCTTAGCAATTTCGAAAGGAAAAAAAAAAAGACCGTCAGAGGACATTGATCGCATTTCAAGATGGTGTGCTCAATGGAAAATGAAGTTAAATATTAACAAATGTAACCTGATGACTTTCACTAGGAAACGTCAACCAGTTAATTTCTCATACATGATTACCGATATTCCGCTAGAAAGGGTTGAAGCAGTAAAGTACCTCGGCGTCCACTTCACTCCCAGTCTTTCTTGGAGCTCACACATACACTTCATTACGGCTAAAGCAAACCGCATGATACATTTTCTAAGACGGAACTTTAACAAATGTCCCCGAAATGTAAAAGCAACCCTGTATAATTCTAACGTAAGACCAATCCTAGAGTACGCCAGTGTTTTGTGGGACCCAAAAGAGCGCTGTCTCGCAAACAAACTGAAGCAAGTTCAGAACAGAGCAGCTCGATTTGTTACAGGAAATTATAACTACAGAGAAAGTGTTACTGCTCTTAAAAACCAATCAGAATGGGAACCACTATGCTCAAGAAGAAGACGACTGCGCTTGAAATTTCTTCACGCAATATATCATGATCGTACGGGTATTAGTAAACCGAAGTTCATACAACCACCTCACTTCATCTCTCGAAGATTGGACCACTCTAAGAAAATAAGAGGATACACAGCCCGAACCAACATTTTTAAATATTTATCTTTTCCTAACACCATAAAAGAGTGGAATGAACTTTCTGACGAAACTGTTTCCATCGTGTCCGAGTCTCTTTTTTACGACAGACTGCCACGCGATGGTTGGGCAGGCTGTCATGACTAAAGAGAATATAATATCTCCCCTGCGTTTACCTTCTCTCGTGGAAAATGTGCCGGGTTCTGTGGGTAGCACTGTATTGCACTGTTTTGCGCTTTTTTCTTTTTTTGTAATGTTATTGATTTCTGTTCTTTTGTCTATTGTGGTTTATGTGACTGGAGGGGCTCGTGCCTCTTTTTGTGATACTCAAACGTTTTGTTTTGTTTTTTTTTGTCTCGTGTTTGGCTGATACTGTGCAAGTGTATATTCACCTGTGAGCTTGTGTTTTTGCTTATTTGTACATTTGTGTACGCAAGTACCATGTCATCTTGTACGCAAATGTACTATCCCCCCGCTCCCTCCTGCTATAATGCCTCTGGCGCAGCGGGGTAAACTAAAATAAATAAATAAAAAACTGCGTGACTCCAGCATATCTTAACGCTTCCCCTCCTCCCCCCCTCCCCAGAAAAAAAGAAATTAAGAAAAATTGTATTGAGTTATTCTGTAATCGATTGCAGAAAAAAAGTAATTCAATTACAAGGATCGTTACTCATTAAAGCAAGTAATTGAAGCGTTACAAAATTACAGTAAAATGTAATCGATTACAACTAATTCATTACTTGTAACGCGTTATGTACAAATCTGCGGGCCAATTCAGGAGTCATGTGACATTTAGAATTGCCATTGATCGAATCAAGTATGAACTGAACTATAGATGAAATCGCAGAAACACTGAATTTGTACCAAATGATACGTAAAATATTTCAACTGTCGTTAACTGGAAAAATTAAAGGATTGGAATGACCTCAATGCAGTTTTTGACACTGGTCTCACATAACCAGATAAAAAGGAACTCTGTGGGAAACAAACTCCAAGTCGCGGCGGACGTCTGGGATTGCAGAAATCATAATAATTTGCTATCTAGTGAACACACATTTACTAATTATATAATGAATTACTGGTTTTATGAGCCATGTTGCACTTGCAATTTTGAAAACACCCACCGGAAAAGGCAAAATCAATTTACAGAATTTTAAAAAAAGAGATGCAACCGGCTCGGAGATATTCATCGACCAAGTTTTGGCCTCTCTCCACAAGGATTTCGAAATTCAAAGCGAACAGGCGCACTTTTGGAATCCATGTCAAGAAAGGCCGACATTTGACAAATTTTGTCGATGATTTTCTTCAAGCCGGTTGGATCTTTTCCAATTCTGTGAACTGATTTTGCCTGTGGGTGTTTTCAAAACTGCAAGTGCAACATGGCTCATGAAGACAGTAATTAAAAAGTTACGTAGTAAAATCTTGTTAAATTAGATAGCTAGTTTGTATGTTTTCTGCCATTCCAGACGTCCGCCAAAGTTAGTTTGTTCCAGCGGATTTTTTTGTTTTAATCTTGAACAGTTTATATTTAGGAATTTTTGAGAGCCTCCGTTTAAACATCCGGTATACACCGCTTGTCAGAATTGTATACCAACTGCAATAAAAGAATGCAACTATTTGTGTTCTGCAGCCATTCTCTCCTCACGTCCAACGCACTCTCGCCAAGTCTCACCGTGTGCTGGGCTTCATTACCCGCACCTCGCTCAACACGCCTCCAAACGCATTCCGTAGCCTCTACACAGCCCTCTTTCTCCCCATACTCGAGTACTGTTCGGAAATCTGGTTCCCCCATTCGGTACGCCTACAGTCGTGTCTCGCCAGTGTCCAGCGACGTGCAGCATACACATTTTATAGCCGCAGCACTCCTAGAGCCCGCCGCCTGCCCTATCGTCAGATTAGGACTGCTGTTCTTCTTCACCATGCGTCCTGGCAACCGCTTGCCTCCCGGATGCATGGCGCTTCCGTGCGCCTCCTTTGCAGACTTCTCAGCCCTGGCCACCAGCTGCTTATTGATGCGCCCCGCCTCTGTCACCGCACTGGCCGCCTGCAGCCGCTGCTTACGCGGACTGAGCGTCACAAGTCTTCATGGCTACCACGTGCTGCTGCTTTGTGGCAACAGTTACCGCCGGACCTCACACGACTTTTCCCCCTGAAGACGACAATATCTTGTCCCTGGTAAAGGCTGCCCAGCGCCTGCACTAGCCTTCAACTTGAACTCTATAACCTTGCGCATGTGTGCGCAGTTCCTGGAGTCCCCAGGTTGGGTTGCAAGCCTCCCCGGCATGGGCAGCTATGCCTTTTTGCACCCCAGCATGCCTGGGATACCCTATCCAATCAATGCGAATAAAGTATTAATTACTATTAATTAATTAATAAACAATGTTATCTGTAAATGGGAACAGTTATTGATGAGAAACATATGATCAGTACACATGAGAGTGCGTCATAGGGTGTGTCTTAATGTTTAACTGATAATCCCAGGTTCGGGATGGACACCACCGTAGGGGAAACTGGCGTCCTTCCACACGGCGGCTTCTATGACGCCGTGACCCGCCCTGTCAATCGAGGCTGGTTCAGGGGACGCACTGTGACATCTCACACGGTTGCCTCTGGCAGTTTTGGTACTCGACGACGTTATCAATATTATTGAAGGCGTACCGCAATGCACTCCAGGCGACTACACAAGAAACTCCATCATTTATTTTTCTAGGTCGTCAGCCCCGCACTTGCTTAGACACAGTGAAGTCATCACTTGATCGTGCTGTACAAGGAACGTCAGTTTTCACAATCATCACAGCGAAGTGGTGCCAACATTGTAATTCAAGTGAACGACGAAGTTTTTGTACGCAATTTCAGGAGACGACAAAGATGGCTGCACGCAACAGTACTTCAGAGATCAGGGCTAGTATACTACGAGATTAAGGTCCGGACACCGCATGAGCCGGATACATGGAAACGACACGAGAGCCACTTGCTACCCACGTCCGACCCAGTGACTGCGCCATCATTTGTGGGATGGGTAGGGGCCGACGCTTTCTACCCAGCATCCGGAGGTGGGAGATCAGCTTCGCCTGCAGCCTCCATAAGTTCAAATGAGGCCGCCAGCACCATCGACGTCAAATCTCGGCAGCACCCTCAACGAGACAGAAGACGTCCTGACCTCCATCAAGCCACGTGACTTTGCAAATTGCGGTGGAAGAAGTGCTAGAGGCCGGTGCTGATGCCACTGACGTCACAAAATCTAACGCCATCAGGAAGGCTACAAAAAGCGAAACTTGTGACGCGCACAGACGGAGAAACAACCTGGCTGCCTATCAATAAAGCACTTCGCAGCATCCACCGCTTCTTGCCAGAACCGGCACACGGACGCCACAATACTGCACTGAGACTTAGGACGTTACATATGACACTTATCTCTGGCCCTTTGTTGACGAGGGCTGCCTGGAGGCATGGAGGGACGAAAGCTTCTCGAGGCGACATGAGGCCACCCGAGGTGAAGCAAGAAGTATGGAGGGAAACGCTTCCAACGGTGACCAAAACCAAGAGCTGTTATTGGACGAGAAGGAGAGTTGACCCAACAGCTGTTTTGGTCACCCTCGGGGCCCCGAGGGTGACCAAAACAGCTGTAACGCCGAGTAAGCTCTCCTTTTCCTCCAATAGTGTCTCTTGGTTTTGGTTACCGTTGTGGGCGTGTCCCTCCACACGTCTGGCTGCATTTCTGGTGGCCTCCTATCGCCTCTAGAAGCTTCCTACATCCATGCCTCCAGGCAACAAAAAATAATAATTTTTGTTTTGTTTAATAGTTTCGGTTTTATGGCATGTTTCACCTAGTAGTATGGTAACAGTTTTCAAGATTGAAACTACAGCGCCATCTGTTAAAATGATACACATATGGTTGACGAGAACAAATAAGCAGGTAGTAAACTGGGCCAGTTGGAAATAATCAAACATGGTTGGTAGAAATCAGCTGCACAACACAGGGACGAAGAAAGGAACAAACATGACAGGACGGAGCTGATCCATCCTCTCGTGTTTGTTCCTCACTATTTTTCTCTTCCTACTAAATTTTCGTGATACGTGACAGTTTTAGTGGAGTCTACCGTATGAACAGATATTATTGGCTTTTCATAGTGATTCGTGGAGGTAACGCGAGTGAGCCACCTTCGGTCTTTTGGCTGGTGAGGCCCACAGGCAACAAGGCTATCAATTAGAAGTATTTCTTACGAACTATCTTAAAAATAAATGTTTCCAGAAATATTTTCGCTTTTTGAATATTGACACTCTCCTATTACTCCTAACCGTCGCGTAGCTTTTTGAATACCTTCAAATCCTTATATTTCAGAAAATTAAACAGTACAAGATTGCATGCTACAGTGACTAATCACACTTTGTCTATAACGCGCAGAGCGTGCAGGTCTTGTTTCCAGGGGAGCGCTGGACTGGTGGCATTTGCGGAAACGAAACTAGTCACGTGGCGCAACATGGAACGGCCCGCTCGAGGGGTGTCCTGCCCACTCTATCACCTTGATAAGCGATAAAAGTAAAGTGTTTTATGATATGCTTTTGTTTTTTGATGACGGCATCGTTGATATGCCTTCATGCTTTAGTTTGTTTATTGTTCGAACAATGATGTGCGTAAAAAGCGTGCGAGCAGCCTTCCGCGTTCGCCGCCAGCTGATTGAGTGGGCAGGAGACCCCTCGAGCGAGCCGTTCCATGTTGCGCCAAATGACTAGCTTAGTTTCCGCGAATGCCACCAGTCTAGCGCTCCCCGGAGAAAGCCGCACGCTCGCGCGTTATAGACAAGTGTGATTAGCACTGTACCATAAATAATATACGAAAGTGAAATAATCCTCTACCAGCCAACATTTTAAACCAGGGCAATCGACTAACAGGAGCTGACACATCTCGACAGCTTAACATTCCCAAACTCGTAACATATACAACCAGCGACTTCTGCAATTTTGTGGTACTAAGATCTGGAATACCATCTTCAGTCATAAATTTACGTAACTTCAGCAGGTCCTTAAACCTACATAATTTTCTCAATGGGATATGTATCATCTCATCTCGACACTCACTTTCTGATTATCATTTAATTACGTTAAGTCACTGGTATAATATGAGGTTAATTTATTGATGTTAGTAGTTTTTTTTATCACCTTTCCTATTTGCTTAAAGCGACGATTTGTTAGTTTTTATATATTTTGAGTATTTTTAATATGAGTCAGCGCCTGCCATCGTAATATTTTATTAACTTGGGAACAAACTTGCCGAACTGGTGACGGGCCCAGATGGTCTTCCAGTATTTTGTAATATGCATTAACTCTAATAAAACCAATAGATTCATAATCTAGGCACGCGATGAAACTCTCTGTAATCTAGGCTCGCGAAGCGAGCCTAGATTACAGAGAGTTTCCGACTGTTCGATAGGGGTCACCTGGTTTGTGGGCCGCGTTAGCAATGGGACCTCCGAGGAGGTGGCGAAAGCATTGATCGTCTGCAAGCGTCTCACATTTTCTGCCAGCTCTTTACCTCGTCCCACCAAAATGCACTGTATACTCATTCGCGAACAATCTCCGCCGGAGGCGTCCGCCATTGAATTGCAAGCGCTTCGCATTTGATGGCGATAGCTCCGGCTCTGGATAGCTCGAACTTGTGGCGCCATCTACCGATAGGCTTAGCGATCAGACAACTGGGTGCGTCGCCTGCTCACTGCTCGTATCGGGAGATGGCGCAGCGAGCGATATGGTGCTCGCCTAGCATCAGAGTTTTTAAATCCAATTATGTTCCCTTCGTTTGGCTTCGGAAGGCCGAGCTCATGTTTCGAACAACGCATGTTTTTTGTGTTAAAATTTGGATTGTGTGTCATGACACTCTCCTACCTTGCGCGCGGACGTTGCGAAAGAAAACAACAAAACAAAGTCTGGAATGGTTTTGAATTTATTTTGTTAATTTCATTTTGAGAGAGTTGTAATCTCTTCTTAGCGCTCACTGACAGATGTAGACTGAGGCTTGTATTCGACCGTGACTCTGCAAAATAACAGCTGCGCTTTCATGGTCGCATCTGGTAGACGCTAAAGGCACTGGTAGAAAGTGATGAAGTAGCGTACGATGCCTGCTGCTGCCGCGTGCCCGCCAGCACGATTAGCCTAGGCTGTTGGACGCCAGGGTAATCCAATCAAGACGTCGCGATAGGGAGATATACGAGACACATATCAGACATTTTACGTTTACCAATACGCATTTTGTTTTTCAAATTATCTTAGCTGTGAGTGCGTCTTATTCCGTCTGTGTCTTTCATCGTCTGTTTAATTTTTTCGGCGCTTATCTAAAAGATAATAAAGCAACTGGCCTAACCACCATCTTCCTTCCCAATGGCACTTGAGGCGTCTTTTGCTTGAAGGTGTAGTGATTTGCCCTACCGATGCATTTTTCGTGTACGCAAAAGTAGCTTTTTACCTCATATGCTAGCACTTGATTTTTGTTGTGTGAGCTCAAATTAATTATATTAAACGCCGACTTGAAAAAAAATCGTTTTACATTTTGCGGTTTGTTTGCGTAAACAATCAACATTTGGGAGACATACTGCGCACCCGAGGCTGCTTTTTTAGTCGAAAACGTGCGGATAATATTTTTCAAGTCTGTCTTGAATTCGGGGCTTGATTCATCCGGAAGGAGAGGTAGAATGGGGCTCAGTAAAAAATCGAGTTTTCAAACGGAGGTATAGATCATGGAAAGAGATTGTTCCTCTAAGAAAACGAGAGAGAGGACGATGCGAAACCATAACTTTACCGCTGGAGCCCAGGCTTCAACTGTCACCGCGATCTCAGCCGATCGCTCGTCGCGAGCCCTCTATGCCACAAAATGTGGTCCCTTCGCCTGATGACGTCACAGAAGTGTCATGCTGTTGCCGGTAGCGATCCTGGTGGTGTCCTAGCAGCGGTGGTTGAAGTAGCAGTTGCCTGTTCTGCTGCAGGTCGCTCTCCTGTGGCAGTTCCCTGAAGCTTAGGCAGTCAGAACTTGGGATGCGGTGATGACATCAACGGTCGCCTTCACACGTGCCTTGAGCAAGCATTTTTACGACCAACTGCCAGGATCGCGACGTCCTACAGCAGAACACTGTGGCTTCTGTAATGTCATGTGTTGCCCCTTCGGGGCCACTTTTGATGTATGGGTGCCATAGGACGCTAAACACACCAGTCGGAGACGTGCGCCAGGAACCATACGTCCAGTTATAGCCCCCTATATACTGACAAAGCCTGGCAGATCGCCACGAGAAGCGGCCGCCGAAATGAAAAAGGATGAGCGACAGACAACGGATGAGAGGAGAGCCACGTGACTGGCGCCCCTCTGCGGCGAGACACCGAGACACACTTCTCCCAAGCGAAGAAGTGAGTTTCGGGTCCTCACCGCCACGAAAGCAGTGCGCTAACGCTCAGGTTCCCCGAAAAATGGCTCTTTGATGCTCTGTGCTACCAGATCCTTGCGCTCCAAATCTGCGATCGGGCACTCTATGGCTCCGTCGTCGAACTACCAGGCTTTGTGAGTACAAAGGAGGCCATGGTCCTGTGCGCTCTCAACTTGCCGATCGGGCCTCCACATTGCCCACAGTACTTGCCGCAGATACCCCTTGGCATAAGTGCCCTTCGTTCATATTCTTTAGACCTTTGTTGTTTACTTTCGTCCCCGGTCGCCTGGTAGAGGTATGCCGTATAGGCGAAGAAAAAATAATCAAACATTGAACCTGCAAATAGTAAAGAAAGAGAGATTGTGCACGATGTCAATGGTTGACCGTAACGCTTATATCCCGGTTCTGTTCTGTCGACGTGACGACGAAAACAAAGGCTTTCGCCCATACTCGAAGTGATGGCATTCAAGTTTGCGACGGCCTTGACAAAAATGGTATAAAATACCTGTTAATTTTTTTTTCGCGCGCAAAAAATAATAGAGGAAAAAGAAATTGGTTTGTGTATGTGCATCCAGCCGGAAGTTAGTCTGCCTCAGTGGGCATCATGTGCTTCGGATGCGAATGAGCAATTTAGCCAGTATTGTACGGTACATTGTACGGTACAACCGCCAGCCTGGGGTCTTTAACGTGCACCACGCAGTAGAGATACTCGACCGCACGCCGGTACAATGCTCATCCAGATCGAAATGTGCAGGGGTGGGAATTGAACTCAGGATCCCTGGATTCTGCAGTACAAGGTTTCGCTCCAAATGCTTCGAGCTGGTGAGTGCAAGCCCACTTAGCCACGGATCCCCCAACCCCGCTCAATGGAAGTCACAAGAATCATTAAAAAAACGAGCAGCGTTCATTCCCTCAAATCGCAACCACAACAAGAAACCACGAGATCCAATGCTGATTACATGCCTTCTATGATTAACATAACCACTCGCTGGGGTTCGGAAAGCGCAGAGCACGCGCTTAACTCCAGACATTGTTAGGGTGCGGATATTCTTGTCATTGCAGCGATTGAACAAAAACGGCTACCTGAATGCCTGTTAAAGGGGCGATGCAACAATTTTTGAAATTTGCGCAAATACCGCTTAAAACGGATCCCTGACGTTAATGACCTATGAAACACGCGTTCGTTTTTCACCCCACGCAATAGAACTCCCAGAAAAAAATTGAACAAAAACGAGCATCGTTCACCCCCTCAACTCGCAGCCAGAACACGCGGCCACGTGATCTGGAGCCGACTATATGCCGCCAATGTTGATAATAGCCACGCGCTGGGGTTGGCAAAGCACAGGACACGCGCTGAGTTCCAGGCATTGTTATGGCTCGGCTATTGTTGTCATTGCAGCGATTGGACACGGGCCACTACCCGAATGCTTCTCGAGCTAGTAATTATCACGCAGCCCAAATCGAGTGCCCACGCAATGCTCGGGTCCAATCTATGAACCGCATTCAAATATCGTCATATGGGTGTACTGCGGTCCCCACGTTACGTCATCAAATTTTGCAAAGGAGAGATTGCATGAAAACGATCGCTTTTGTCCTTGAAATTACACCGCAACAAAGGAGCTTCTTGGCCAGTGGCGTTGCGTGCGCGTATCCTTGAGTCCCACTAGTACCAGTAAGCTCGTGTAAAGTGAAAAACATTCCAATTGAATATCGTTGCACCGCTCCTTTAAGCGCTCCTTTGAATATCACGAGTTTAAATCACAATGATTTCGCGATACCCTGGCCCGAACAATGAGCAGCGTTCGAATAACATCAGTCAGAGACCTTTGCCAACACAGTGACCTCAGTGATACGTCAAATTTTGCGGAGGAGAGATATGAAAGAAAACGCCAGCTTTCATCCTTGAAATACACTAAAACAATATATTTTCTTGATCAGTTGCGTTGCATGGAGGCTTAGCTGGGCTCATCTAGTTATAGTAAGCTCTTGTAAAGTAAAAACACTCCAACTGAATGCCTTTGCTCCGGTTTTGAAAGCATGAAATGCTTCTTGACACAACCCCCAATCCTAAATTTTTTTTCCGTCCGTCCGTTTGTCCGTTCTACCACGCATTTTCCGCTAAATTTAGCGGAGAAAGTGACGACCCGCGACGTCACCTCATGTCACGTGACGTTTACTCTTTGGGGTAATTGGTGGCGCGTGTCCAATACAACTCCGTAACCCCGCTAAAGTTAGAGAGACAATTCACATATTGAGTTTAAGACAACACTTGAGTTTCCGCGCTAAATTTAGCGGGAAATTAACGCCACGTGACGTATACACCAATTCAGCTACCGACTACATTTAGCCGGAAGAGTTACGTTTTGTGGCGTAGACATTAATCCAGGTTCCGCGCTAAATTTGCCGTGAACAATATTCCCATGTCACATAAGCACTTCTTATGAGTGGTGATTGCGAAAGCATCAATGTTCAATTGAACGCCTCTGAGTGCCCCTCCGAGTTTTCGCGCTGCGAGTAAGGCTTTGTACTTTTGTGGTTGCTTTGAGATGCTTCAGGCGTCGCCATGTTCCTCGGCGCTAAAAGGAGCAGAAGCGGCCGTAGCGCCGGCAGGAGTGCGGCGGTGCGCCGTGCAAAACCTCCCTGGCTCGCTGGTCACTGCTGCGCCGCTGGGTGAGGAAGCGGCGGGAGTGCGAAACTCAGCGCCGCGCGTGCTGAAATCACGTTTTCTCTCATCATCATCATCGCCCTAGTTGCGCGTACCGGTTGACAACGTCAGACCTCAAAGCGTTGCGCTAGGCCAAACGTTAGGCCTACGTCAGGCCAGCGCATACCCGCGACCCCCTCACTTCTAAGAGCTGCGCGTACCGGTAGACGACGTTAGATCTCACAGCGTAACGATAGGCCTAATCATAGGTCTAAAGTTAGGCGTAACGTCAGACCAGCGCATACCCGCGTCCCCCCCCCCCCCCCCCTTTTCCGCTGTGCCGCCAGCAGGTCCGCTGGCTCCTTAACTACGATGACGCCGTTGCTATGGAGCCACATGACACGTCGCAGACAATGGTAATTTAGGTGCCGTTTTTTGGCGTTGCAGACAACGCCGGCTTCGCTCAATGGGACAGTTAATGCTTTGGAAATAATATTTGCTACTTGACGCACCAATTCCATCACCAATCCCCTATAAATCATTTTATGCATTATTATAGACCTTGAGGGTAAAGGTCGCCGCCAATTTTTACCTAAGCTTCCCTCTCCGTCTCCGCTCTCTCTATCTCCCCTTAAACGAGACGAAGAGACATCAATGAAACATGCCAGAGCGCTGAAATTGGCCTGTTGATTTACTTCAAAAACTTCACCGAATACACCGCGCGGTCGGGCTTCGTCGCTAACTTTTAAATGTGATATCAGTTATTTTGCAAGGTTCAGAATTTTTTCCAGAGGTACAACATTTCGGTTATATGGAAGGCGCAAGAAATATGCCTGGTTAAGTTTGCGAGGTCTTCCTAACCGGTCTCCTTGCCAACCTCTTAATTTTGCGCGCGAAAAAGAATAGGCTTTGTTGCTTTGATGACTCACAGGATGACGCCACCGTCTCAGCCTCTTCGATCCGTTGGGAAAACAGTACGCGTGGGGGCATGCCGCTCCCGTCCTCCGCAGTGGACTTTTGGCGAGTAAAAACAACATCTAGCAGAGAGCTTATAAACTACCTTTTTGGAGTCAGTCAGGTGTCCATTTCCGTGGCGACAAATGAGTTACAAAATTAACTACAACTGGGTGAAACTAGGTACCTCCTTTAGAAAAGCTATGCGCGCGGCTGCTTGATTACTTCTCCTATCTTTGGCCTGGAGTGTCACTGGGTGATGCTTATAAACGGTGATCCGGCTGAGTTTACTGAGTTCGTCGCTGGAAGCGCATAGGAACGGACATTACACTTTAGGCACGGGATTTTACGTTGCTTGAGCCGAGCGCCACTCCCAATCGTTAGCCGCAAGGGACAGCCTAGAATGCCTTGATATGCCCTATACCACCCCTACGTAAGCATAGTTGGGCTTAGCTACGCCATCTCATGCTCCTAAGGCTCGTACGGCTTTCGGGTACCCGCAATTTGTGTTTGTAGGAGTCGTGGTACACTCGGCCGCTCGGCCACGGTGCGTGGTAAATTCGGGTGTATAAGCGAAGATTTTCGAAAATCGCTAAAAATGAGGTTGTTGAGCAAAAGAGAAACTCTTTGTGAACAAACTTCCAGCCACTGCGGACGCCAGGGATTTCAGAAAGCATAATACTAAGCTAAATAACTGACTAGGATTTATTAACTTCTAAATTTGAAATATAAAAATCTGGTTCCAACTAGAAACGTGCTGAGCATAATAAAAAACAAAAAACCTTAAATGAACTCGATTTAAATATATATAAAACAGGTACTGCAATTTACGAGGTGCGCCACAGCCTTTTCGGAAACATGGCAATAGGCGGGGAAAGTTTTTATTCAACCAAGCTTTATGTTCCTGTGATCTTTTTTTAAGCTCTCAAGACTACACTTATGATCAAGAGGACGTGCTTGTTAGCTCGGGGAAATAGCTCAAATGCACTAGCTTAGCCAGTGGCTCCGATGGAAATTTTAACGCGGCCGCACAACTACTATATTGGGTGGAATATTTCTTACTTTACACGAGCACTAGGACTCAAGTATACTCGCACAAAACTCTATTGATCAAGAAGTTTCTTAGTCGCCGCGTAGTTTAAAGAATAAAAATGAACGTTTTCTCTCAGTCTCCTTCGCAAAACTTCGAGACAATGTTTTGGGGCCAGATTGTTGGCCTTGTGAACAATTTGATTTCCAGGATTTCGTCATCAAGCTTTGCGGTTGCCATATTCAAATGTGGCTCACACACTAGACACAAGCGCTGCGCTGACATTCGAATATATATTTTGCCGAATCACCCAAGCATCCAAAAGAATGCCGGAAACATGTGATGCTGTTCATCTTTGTGGACTATCGTTAGCCGCGCGTGCCAAAGCCTGAGTTAGTACTGCTTCAGCTATCCAGACGGGCCGATGCTACAAGCGCGAGCTCCGCTTCCTTAGCGTCCCTGCCAAGCACGCGCGCTCGCGCAGTACAGGCACTGTTCAGGGCCACATCGCTGCGCTTGTAGCATCGGCTGCGTCTGGACACAAGCTGAAACGAAGTATAGCTGCTTTGATAAGCCTTCGGCGGCTGCACGAGCTGCTCGTGCGGCGAGTGCTGCAGTCAAGGCTGTCGAAGCTAGGCCGCCTCGCGCTTGCACAGTCGTCGCAGTTAGTCCGTGCTAAGGTGAGATGAAGTATGGATCGGCGCTGCGCGTGCTGGCGTCTCTCAGGCTCTTCTTGTTCGTAAGCAACATATCTTATACAAATCGCACATCGCACGCGCGTTCCACGGACGCTTTATTTATGTTATTTACTTCGAATTTTTCTATGGTGAAGGCGATCACATGCAGCGCGCGAACCTACGTTCCCAACATTATCTTTGATGCTTGGGTGATTTAGAGAAAGGTCTTTTGGGATCGAGGCAATTATTTCTTCGACATGAACAGACCGATCTCGCCCGTTAGTTCCTTACGTCGCCGCTGCTGGCCCAGATCATGGAAATAGACCTATTGCTGTATTACCCAAGCATCAAGGAGAATGCAGCGATTGGTGTTCCACGCGCCGCACGTGCTGGCCTCAGAAGTAGTAACTTTTCCAAAAAAAAATACCTAAAACAAATGGCATCTTGCATGCGCGTTCGTCAACGCTTCATTTTGGTTATTTACTTAGAATCTTGTTATACGGTGGAAGGCGTGCGCGTGTGGCGCGCGGAACACAAATTCCTGCATTATCCTTGATGCTTGGGTAATAATAGCAAATGGTCTATTATAGTCTTTCTGCACGTGCGACAACCTCGCTGGAGGTCTGCGCGAGCCAAGCACGAGATGCCACGAGCTATCTCGTGCCCTGGCGCATGTCCCCTGTAGAGCTACATTTATGGCGGCGTCACGCCTGCGTAGAACGCTTTGATAGATCGGTCTATCAAGGCAGTGTCTCGTTTCCAATTACTGGAATGGAAACAATACCTTAAACCTAACACTGTGTCTGGAACTCAGCGCGTGTCCTGTGCTTTGCCAATCCCAGCGCTAGCTCTAATTGAGGTTGGCGGCATATAATCTGTCCCAGATCACGTGACCACTTCGTCTGGCTGCAAGTCGAGGAGGTGGACACTTCTCAATCTTTCTCGCCTTTTTTCTGACTGTTATTTTATGATCAAAAGTATCAATTCCTTGTTTCATAGGTTGTGAATGTCAAGGAAAAATTGTAAGCTGTATCTACAAAAATGCAAATACTAGCCGCACCGCCCCCTCTAGGGGAGCAAGGAGTTTAGCGTCGCCACGTCCTAATTTTGTAGTGTCGGCTCCTCTGCAAAGTCTGAATGCTTTGGAACCACGATGAAATCGATTGCGGTAGTCTGGTACCGAAGGGACCATTTAGAGGAACTCAACTACAGTCCGCTGCTAAGCGCCACCAGGCTCACAACCCCTCAGTGCGGACACTCTGAAAACTTTGGTTTCCCCGGAAAAAAGTCAGCGGAGTAGGATGCTCAACCAAGCGGCCATGGCTGAAGCGTACACCTCACCCAGCTTACGCGGCGCAAGGCACTCTATCTATCGCCATAATCTTCGCCCAACAAAACTGGTCACGGGACCCGGAAACTCATTATTTTTCCTTTGTTATTCGGCGTCGCGTCGATTAGTAAATCTCTTTGCATGAGACGCAGATAAACCGCATACCCATGTCGCTTGCCACTTTTTTAGCTTAAAAAACGTGGCATGCCCCTGACATGAGAGAAGTATCTCGTGATGTCACAACAACAGCACAAAAAAGCACTATGACTTCAAACAAAACGCTTTTCAGCTGGTTCCAATTAATTTCCGGATAGAAAATAAAAAAGCTTTTTGCAAAAAAAACATAAACAAAACAAAACTTCCACTGAACTAGCAGGAACCGTATTCCGTATACTTCGTAGTTTAAGCAAATCAGTAAGGAAATGGTTTAGATAATTTATAATGCTAAGCAATACATGTAAAAATGCACTTTCTGGAAGTTTTAGTTGGAGCCGATATGCGCTAAAATGGAACAGTGCAAGTTGAAGATAAATCTACGTAGCCCTCACCTGTACCAAATAAAACACACACACACATGGCTAGAAATTTGTGACAGGCGCTTGTAGCTCACTTATCTGGCCCCACGTGTCGTATTCATGTTTAACGTTTCTGGCGTGTGCAAATTTCCTCCAAAATGAAACGTGTGACAAGTGAAAAAATAAAACCCAGTATCTTCAACAATAAAGAAAGGGTGAGATAATGAGTGCCTTAACATTGCAAGATACTGATAACTGTATAAATCTCCCTCACCACTTCACGGCGATACTGGCGATCAAAGGAAGGACACAGGAACTTCTAAACAATTTCGCAGAAACAATCGCACGGATTTCTAGAGTCCTTATAGTTGATTTGGAGGGCGGTATACTTAGGTACTTGGCTGTCAGTGACTATGCTGTCAGTGAATAGAAGCATAAAACATATTCCATTATTAGTGGTTGATTCCATACAATACGTATCTAAGGGTGGATTGTCAGTTTATTTACTCCAGGCACATAATTCTTTACGCGTTGATTTATGCACTTTCCGCCTTGTGCAATGTTGTCACCAATAAAAAAGCACATGAATTTAGAACGAAAAAATGAAAGACGTTTACACTTCTCTGCAAGCCGAATTAGAGCGCAGCTCTTGAGGAGGAGAATGGGAGGGTACGGCGGAAGTGGTCACGTGTGACGTCAGACGTGACGTCACGTATGGAGTCATGAGGGCAAAATTTCCCGGTATTTTGACCAAACATTTTTCTGCGAAACTTTTGAAAACCTTTTCCGTTAAATATAGCGGAGGAAAAATTCCCCGCTAAATTTAGCCAAGAAAGTTTTTCCGCTAAATGATGTCACTCGTCAGGGCGTGATGTCACGTGTGAAGTCACGAGGGTAAATTGTTCCCGTTAAATATGGCGGAATTTTTTCGCCAAATTTAAACTCGCCGCAGCGCCATTACATCGCGTGCCATTTGCTTTGTCAGGCCCTGTGGAAAAACAGCTCAAATTACAAAATAAAGAAAACGTATATCAGTTTAAACGTACTTTCAATGGGCTCAAAAAGTATTAAACGTTCCTCGGCCTTAGTAGGGACGTCCATACACCTCGCCCCACCGCGCACTCGGCAATATCGCCTATACTTCGTGGCATCTCTAAGTCCAGATGCAGCCGACACTCGAACTGATGGGACCCATCAGCCAATATCAAAGAGCACAATCGTAACGGTTCGTTGGTGTCCGTACGTGTTCTATTATCGCTGAGAAAATCATAAAAAGAAAAGGCCCAGTGACTTGCACTTTTTACGCTGCTTGATTGATCTCATTGGCTCGTATAGCGCCGGCTGTGTCTGGGATTCAGCTTGAAACGAAGTACAGAAACTATCGCTTATGCGGCATTTCCACCGCGCCTGAATATACCGCAATGTTAAATAAAGCTTATTACATTTATGTCACGTATAGGGGAATTATTTTAGGCTTTTCGCATGTTTCTTTTTTTAGTACCTTGAAGGTTGTTCTAATGCAGTATATTCACCTAAAGCTAGACGACCAGGGATACATTATATAAGGGAATAATTGCCACGCACAATTTATTTTTATAATTTTTATTAGTAAGAAAAAAACACGTTGTTCACTTTTACGTCAACGAAAGCCACTGAATCAGTAAATTTTAGAAAGAACCACAGCAACAAGGGAAACGCTGTGGTGCACTAAAGTTAGCAATCATGCAGAAGGCGCGGGGCTAGAGATGCGAAAACGCGGTTAATAATTTTACCATCCGCATCCGTCATGCTAAATCAACAAAAGTTCACGCACACCGAATAGCATCGTCTCAACGTGGGGATGTATCAGCCGTTTTAACGGACTCGTTCATCTTTTAAAATTCGGGCAATCTCGCGCCTCCCCAGGAAACGTTTTGAGGACAGCTTTGTTCCCAACTAAAGGCGAAATATCAAATGTAGAGCACTCGAGCCCATCCTGGTACTGCGGCAAGTACTCCAAAGTGAACCCTTTTAAGAAAACCGGTCTGAAAGTGGTGATGGTTCGGCTGTTCATGCGAATTCGTTCATCGTTTGAAGTTTGGGCACGCACGCCTCATCCAGGAACTTTTTTAGGTCTTCCGAGAACTTAACTGGTAATGAAATACACAATTTAGGGCCCTCGACCATAAGCTACTACCATGACAATTTTTTTTATAATGAGCCATATTTGTGTAAACTTATCTCGAAGTGAACATGGTTCTACTATTTCCAGGCATTTGTTCATCGTTTCAAATTCGGGCACAAGCGCCTCATCCAGGGACTTTCTGAGATCGGTCGAGTTCTTAACTGTTAACGATATACACAATTGAGGGCTCTTGAATACAAAGTGCTGCAATGGCACATCCTCTAAAATGAGCCATCTTTGAGAATGCTTGTCGCGAAGTGGACATAGGTTAGACTATTTCTGGCATTCGTTCATCATGTCAAATGTGTGCACCCGCGCCTCATCCAGGACATTTCTGAGATCAGCCGAATTGTTAACTGGTGAAGAAATACACACTTTAGGGCCGCCGAATACGCCCTCTGCTGTTGCAAAATATTAAGCTTCAGCTCTGTTCGAAGAATATGATATCAAGTCGGATATTTCAATACGCTCTTTTCCCGGGCTTTTTTTTTCTTTTTTTCTTTATGTGTTGGGTGATTTGGATCATATATTTACTATAAAAATGTTGTACGTGCATAAATATTACTTTTGACAACGGAATATAAAGTGCACGAGAACGATCATCTTCTCATTAATTGTTTATTCACCGCAGTGCTTCCATTACTTACAATAAAAGGTCACAGTCACAGTCAATCAAAGTAACATGACATTATTGAGGGGTGAAAATATTTTGAAAACGTTTTTATAGTTTTATATTTTAGTAATACAAACAGGCGTTTTTATTCTATATCTTATTTATGTCAGTAGCAGAGTACTGAAAATGAGCGTAAACGTCTAAACAAGAATGGATCCGCCTTTTTGGAAAATTGATCTCAAGAACCCAGGAAAATACTTTTGAGAAAAAAAAACAAAATGTACCCAGCACATTATCGATTCTTGTGGATTACAGTAGTCGAATCGTAAATCTTGCATTCTTCTTTATTTTTGAATTGTGCCCGTCTGAACTTTCTTTTTTTTTAGTTTGTGTAAGATGTTCGACAAATATATTTCTTCCACAGAAGTAATATACATCTTATCCAGTCTAGATTTTGCTGTAATAGCAGGGAGGGATCCTATTTAATTCATACAATAACCACGATTTGTTTATACTCAAGAATAAAATCTAAAATTCGATCAACTTGAATACTATCCGTAGTGTCAATACATAAAAACGTTTATTCGACTGAAGAACCTGCAGTTTACACGTCATCATCATGAAATCTGGGCTCAATAATAGCGGTATATGATATAATCGAGTAACACAGAAAATTGTTCAAAGCGTAACGTTTCGTCGTTGTGACCTTGTTTGGATGTGAAATCCTTCGGCTTCTATGGGAGCGCTGCTGTAACCCGCCAAGAGATGGCGCAAGCATACGGTGGCACATACAGTTCCTGTATTCGCGACTCCAGCAAAACGGACGGCATCAAGCGGGAAAACCGGGAACCAGCCGGAACAGGTCGCTTTGCTCCTCTCCGCGTCTCTGGTGGCTTTCGCGGACACGTGTTGTCGGCGCGGTGGCGAACAATGTTATTTGACGAAGGTCCGAAAATTTCTTTAGTTTGCCTGAGTGTTCATTAGTGTCGTGAAACCTCAGTAGATAGTTTCCTTGCATCACGTGTTTGAAGGCCCGTTTACTCCACAACACGCGGTCGCGTGCTTTCGATTTCTTGGATGGGGAGGAATCACGGAAAAACGTTTTGATTTCTTGTCTGTCCCGAATCACATTCAAAGTTACGACTACTTGGTAACTGATAAGTGGTTTCTTTATAAGGATGTAAAACAGTGGACTGAGGACGACAGGCGAGGTGTTTCACTGCAGGGAACACTAATATTGCAGTGAAGTTAGTGGGAAGGTTCTATAGCTGCTTTTCTTGAGTTTGGTTCTGTTTGATTAGCATCAAGATTGAGCCACCCACGCCGGTCGGTACGTTGGCTATTCATCTTGGCTGCTTTTCGCCGAAAAAGCCTCTGGACCACACCGAAGGAGTTGGGTTGATCTTGCAATTACTTGATTCCGAAAACCCTGCTCGCTGCATATGATTAATGAGGGAAATTGTCTGCTTTCCAAAGGTTGGCGGACGGTCTCGCAAATTTAGAAGCTGTCACGACGTTAAGATCTATCGTGCCTTCACTATTTATATCATACCCCTCTCACTGCACTTGACTTTGAATTTGAACGGAGAAATTGAGTATTTTTTGTGGCCGGACAACCTGACAATGTAGACGTATATTGCTGCTGGCATCGACAGGGGTTCGAAGCCAGCAACAATATACGTCTACATTGCACAGGTGGTCCGGCCACAAAAGTACTCAATTTCTCCGTTCAGGATTCGACGTCAAGTTCAATGCGTGAGGTTCTGCGTAAATCTCTGATGAAGACTCTCTTCAGTTTGCCCGCATTCGTCTCCGTGCTTCCGTCTAGAACAATTTGGCTGAGTTTAAGTCGTATCTTTCTGTCTGTCAAATATACTTTTATTCAGCAGTTCACCTAATGGCTAATCAACTAAGCCCATATTTCAACCCGAAAAATATACTAATATAGTTTTAGTGGAACGTAGTACGTAATGTAATACATAATCCGCATATTCGCCAAAATCATTCTCGATTGCTACTAACTAAATTTAAATACGAGTATCAGTTGCGTAGTGGGGCGCCAGCGGGTTAACATGCTCCTTGGCTCAAGAAGCGCTTGCTTAATTTTCGTAATTTTCCTGCAGCCTGTGTTGTTGACCGAGCAGACGACTGGACCTGTTTCTTAAACGCGGATACGCACAAAAGCTCAATTTCGCGGACAGATAAGTCGTATGGTCGAGGCATGCGAGTTATCTGAAAATTCCTCTAGGTGGAACAATTCTGTAGTCATCGCCGCTTTCCTTAGCTGATCAAAACTGATTAGAGTATATTACAGTCTCTCCGAAACTCATACTTTCGGTTTTGAACGAAATCTCCAAAACAAATGTTTTATTTATTTATTTATTTATTTATTTTACCCTCAGGGCACACGGCATTACAGAGGGGAGTGTGGAACAATAGTAAACATAATAAACAATTGGAACAAAAAATACAATATTTAAACAACACAGAACACGAAATTGGTAATAGATGTACCAAAAAGGTGTGTGGTCATTAATTTGATGTGAGCGATGCAGGTAAGCGATTCCAGTCTTTGGAAATCCTGGGAATAAAAAAGTCTTAATAGACCTTAGAGTGGCAAATGGGACACCGACTTTGACATGAAAAGAACGAAAAGCACCGGCAAAACAAAACTATTCTCTGCAAGTTTATGTGCACCGGCCACACTTAACCGTCGCAGTTCAAGTACATATAAAATAGGGCATTAAACAAAGGAAAATCTGTTAAATTGAATGCGCCACTAGTTCAGGCGGCCCGGCCGAGCCGACGCAACCTGTACCAAGCCGCCATGTTTGTTTGGTGGTGGCGCCCCCTAGAGGCAGTGTTGCCATCTTTTTTTGCGCGCGCCGCTAAATGGAGACCAGGAAGTCACTAAACAGTCGCTAGATACGCCAGGAAGTCGGTAAAATATTCGCTGAATTCCAAAATTTCGAAAAACCACATTAATGTCGAATCTACCAGCTACCTTTTTGGATTATGAGGCACGGTGTGCATGTACATAATCCCTTGCACTCGTTTCCTTTCTTTACTTGACTCGCTGCCTTTTTTACTTCTTTTAGCTTCTGAAGAAGGCTCTCCCAACAACTAGAGATTAGGTTTAGGGGGTACCCCGCGTCTCTTAACTTTTTTGATTGTCGTTCAAGACTGATCTTTATCTGGTGATTGCAACTTTTTTCCGGACCCGCACTTAGACATGTCAAGGCTACACCCTCTTTACCAGCTTAGACTGAGCACTTTCAAACAAAACCAGGCATTTCTTAGTGCGCGGACAATACTGCCAACAGACTTGTTCTTCAAAAAAGGATCAAAATAACTTAAAACTCGATGCAGTTATACACAGACAATTCCCAGGTAAAATTAAGTCCACCTGACACCTCCCTTAACAGTTCGACAATCTTTTCAACGTTTGGCGGTGAGCACGTGGGTACGTGGGCGCGGGAGAGATGGTCTGCAGTGTTGAAAGTGTTGATATGTTTTTCTTAAGCGCGCCGCTAAATTGAGCATATATCCAAAGCAAACTCGGCTAGAGAAGCAAAAGGGTTTAGCCCGCGAGCATCTCTAAAATTGTTCAAAATAACAAGATTACGGTTAAATACCAAAGTCGCTAAAAAAAGTCGCTAGCCGCTAAATTAAAAAAAAGATTCGTCGCTAAATGTATAGAAAATCGCTAAATCTAACGACAAAATCGCTAAAATGGCAACACTGCCTATATGTCGCTGGAGTCGCGAATAGGTTCCTTAGCCAGAGTTGCGCGTCTGTTTTCCACGTGCCGTCGCGCCGCTATTCGCTGAGATGCGATCACGTGAGGAGCCGACTCAAATGCCAAGCAGGAAAGTAGATGTTGCGCTCTCCCCACCATACGTTCCCCTGCTTCTGAGCGCGCCGCGCGCCTTGAACGCGCTGCGCCGCTATTCGCCGAATTCAGTCGCCTGAGGAGCAGACTCCGAATGTCATGCATGAATGCCGGCACTACGGGAATGAACGCGCCACTCTGCCTCCCTGGCTCCCATTGGGAGCCTATACAGGAACTCTAGTGGCCGTGGCTCACATTTCTGGGGATGGATGAAGTCACGGTAAGCGACACTCCCCAATAAACTATCCTACCCACATAAACATTTTACTTGGCCCCGTAAATATGTGTGTAACGCTGGGTCAACTGGAACCTGTGTGGAATCAAATTAAGATTCAATAGGCAAGAGGACCTCTAACTTTGCGTTCAAGTAGCCTTCGGTCAGTTTACGCATGCGTAGAACTCTTTTCGTAAATGTCCCTTCGCTCACCCAGGCTTCAGACTCATTCCCTCGGGCCGTTGGAATGCGGGGCTTTGCACTGAGTTATTAACCTGAAAGGGCTTTGGGGCGGCGGTCGGTTTGCCCGGTCGTCTGGGTTGGGATTTAGCTTGGAACCCTTGCCAGACTAAATATGAGAGGACTTATTTTTCTCTCGTTGCCGGTCTGCGCTGAGAATACAGCCGTCTTTTTACCCCGATTTTCCGCGTTGAAACCACATCTATTTTGCAAGATGGGAGAGGCGCTGTCGTCGACAGCAGAGCCTGGGGGAATAACTGATGCGTCCTGACAAAAAGTTCTAAGCGCAGCCTTTATTTATTTATTTTTTTGCCTGGTGAATGTATGTTTATTTTATTTTGTACTCGTATTAGGGTCACTAACTGAGATACACTCTGAGTATCGGCATTTCATTACGCGGTTTTATTCTGGGGACCGCCATTTTGGCGTTTAGAGCAGCATGGGCGCCGGGCAAGCCTTATGACTCAAAAATTATACTTTTTATGTGGCTTCGTTGCGGTCTGCGGGAAACTCGAGAGTGACATCGCTCTGTGCTTTAGATTGCCACATTTTGTTTTAACTCTGGAGGACAGGAAAGTATTTCCTATGATTTCAGATATAGCTTCTGTTAAATGGCAAGAAGGAATATAAGCACCGAAATAGATTATGTGTCTTTATGTTGGGGGGACTTGGGGGGACTTCATTTAGTGTCATCAAGCTTGAACTTTAGGAGTTCAACCGTAAGACCTGCCTTCAGATTGAAACCAGGACAACACTAACAATGTCTAGGGAGAACTCGTTAAAAGGAAATTTGAGGTCTGCTTTTGTTCTTCTATCAGATGGGAAATAGGCATATGTTAATACTGTAGAAATCAGTTCAAACGTTTATTTGTTATGTGATCGATCTCCTTTTGTGGTTCTTGTGTTCACGTCCTTATAATTATAGGACAATTTTTATTCGACCAAATTCGGGGAAGCTGTCGCGGCTGACTTCCAGTTCGAAGGTGCTTTGTGGGACGGACCGCAGACGCGAAGCGCGGGCGCAGGTGGCACTGGTGAAGTGGTGTCCATAACGCCCATTTATTCGTTTAAGTTTCTTACAGGTAAAATCAAACGTGATACCTGTACCGCCACTGGAACAATACTGCAATCTCTTTATAAGCGACGGCGGCAACCAGTCAACCGACTTGATTTCATGCTTCTTATTCCTAAAAGGAGGACCGACAAGCATTGTTCTTGGAACGTGTGAGACACATGCCACGAGCGACTGCAGAGCTGCCGTTTCTTTACAAGGGCCGCACTAGGCTCAGACCTTGCGACTTTGGCGAATTCGATGCTAGTTTCAAGAGAAGCAGACACACATATACACTCACAAATAACATTCTGTAACTTCCTAAAAAAAAAAAAAGGAACAGTGCTCGTGCCATTGTTTGATCGGCGCTCAAGGCGCTCCTGCGCCCGCACGACCACAGATTAACCACGAAGCGAAATGATGTTGTCTGGGAGTATCGACATATTATTAAATTACCCAAGCATCAGGGAGAATGCAGGGAATGTAGGCCTACGCGCCGAACGTGCTAGCTTTCCCCACATAAGGTATTAGGAGTAGGTGACCAAAATAATAAGTTGACGGACGCACGTGAAATATGAATTTTTTTTATTTTGCTTTAGAACAGTTGTCACTGCAGACGCCAGCACCTGCAGCGCGTGTAACAAAACTCGTAGCATGCTCCTTGGTGCTTGGGTAATTTAGTGAAATGTTTATCAGCTTCGAGATGTTTCGGAGGTTCCATCTGAAGCCGAGGTCAGCTCTACTACACTTCATCTCAGGACAGTTCATCCCCGACACATCATACCAAAGTCATTTCATCCCAGGATGTTTCACTCCAAGACAGTTTATCCCATGGACAATCCATACCACCACATTTGATGCCAGATTAGTCCATACGCTTCCGCCGGTTCAAGGGCCACTCACTTCATCCCAGGTCATTTCATCCCAGGACGGTTCATCTCGGACACTTTCTCCGAGAAACGTTTTATCCCGAGACGTCTCATCCCAAGAAGCTTTATATTAAGGGCATTTCACACCTGAATGTTTTATACCACAAAGTATTCTGCCTAGAAGAAGTTATGACATCGGTTTTTCACGCGCGGAGCCGACATACGCACTTCGTCTTTCTTCTATTGTCACGTAAGACCGTCCTGCACTTGGCATCAGAAAAAACATCAGTTCGAACAGTCCAGCCGGCCCGACTCATTGATTGTCATCGAGTTTGTTTATTGAACATGGCTACCTTTGTGGCTTCTCGTCGAGGCTCGCCGAAGCTCTGCTTCGAAGGTTACATGTACACTGAGCACAGGACCAAAGACGAGAAGACGGCATGGAGATGCGAAAAATTCCAAAAGGGTTGCCGGGGACGAGCTCCTACTTCAGGTGAGACGACCACTGTGACACAAGGCCACACTTGCCATCTTCCGAAACCAAAAAATATCACTGCGGCGCGTTTACAAGAGGAGATCAAAACTGCAGCCAAGCGTTCCCACGGGTCGTGGGAACGCTTGGCTGCAATTTCGGAACGTCATGGCCGCCTGCCTAACCTGGGCAAGACCGGGGACTATCCCGAAGCTCCCCAGGCTGTCGTCACTGAAAAGGAAAGTGAAGAAAGTTCGACGTGAAGCCCATGGCGCAGTTCAAGTTCCCCACCGAATCGAGGACATAATTGTACCAGAACAAACTACGTATGACAAGAACAGCGTATTCTGAAGTATTTTTCGCTGGGGACACAGGCTGTATTGGCTCGGAAAGAATAATATATCTCACCTGTAACACGGACCTGTGCCGCTTAAACACCTGCGACACCTGGTTGTAGGACGGCAGATTTAAAGTAGCACCAGAGATGTATTACCCGCTTTGGGTTGTTCATGGCATCTTAGAGTATGCAGTTACTTAGAGTATAGAAATAACTATTCTATTTTTCTTGAACCCGTCACAATTCCTGAGGTTTGCTCCGTCTTTATGCAACTGAAAATTGCAGTAGTTGTGACTGTGATAATTTGCAAATTCGACCTATTAAATACATACTTGACTTAGTAGCACCCTGTCTGTGTCACATTTTCAATCTGTCCTTAACAACGGGGTTATTTCCTGAAAAGATGCAGATGGCGAAAGTGGCAGTGTTACATAAAAAGGGTGATAAAAATATTCTCAGCAACTACCGACCCCTTTCTATCCTCCCGTTGTTCTCCAAAGGCCTAGGAAAAATAATACATACTCGTCTAGTTCAATTTTCTGATAAGCATAACCTGCTGACTCCCGCTCAATTTGGTTTTAGAAAAGGTCGATCGACCGAATTAGCATTACTAGAGCAAAAAGAATATATTTTGAAAAATTTCGAGGAAAAAAGCAGGTTCTGGGTGTATTCGTGGACTTCACGAAAGCCTTCGATTTTATCAACCATAATATCTTACTTAAAAAATTTGAGCGTTATGGTGTCCGCGGGTTACCTTTAGAACTTCTACGCTCCTACTTGCGACACCGTTGCCAATATGTTTCTATTGGCCAATTCTCTTCTGACGTTAAACCTATTCACTCAGGTGTCCCACAGGGGAGCATTCTTGGACCGTTTCTTTTTAATATGTACATTAATGACATTGTAAACATAAGTCCTGCAAAATTTGTCATATATGCCGACGACAGTAGCTTATTCTTTTCTTCAGATAATAGCGATGATCTTGTCACAATCGCCAATGACACTTTGTCCAAACTTGGGGCATGGGCAAAAGATAACTACTTAAAAATTAATACTGATAAAACTAAAGCTATCATATTTCGACCCAAGAATAAGTGCGTAAATCTAACGGGAAGGATTGTGCTTGACTCTACGCCAATTGAAATTGTCAGTAATTTTAAAAGTCTTGGAGTCATATTTTCGGAACATATGTTGTGGGACAGTCACATTAACCACTTACTTGCAAAATTATCTACCATCATAGGTCTGACATTCCGTAATGGCAAAACACTCCCAGTCAGTGTGAAGCTATTAATTTACAATTCTTTATTCTATTCTCATCTGAGCTACTGCAACCTAGTCTGGGGTAACACCACTTTCACAAACCTGCAAAAATTATTTTTACTGCAGAAAAAAATGGTTAGAATATTATGCAACCTGCCTTATGATTTTCACACAGGCAGTTTGTTTAAGAAGTTTAGCTTATTAAAAATTCATAGCCTTTATGAATACCAGATTGATTCTGAGTTTAAAATCAGAGAAAAGGAAACATTATAAATCGTTGTCAACTCTAGCGGCATTGACACCAAATGTACACGTTCACTTAACTAGACACATGGAGTATTGGAAGGTTGTCTACTGTTCTACTAACTATGGTAGGCAAATGTTGCGATATACCATACCAAAACTGTTAAATTTCCTTCTAGAAAAAGAAATTTGTATTGACACTATCTCCTTCAAGGCTTTGCGTTCTCTTTATCTGTAGCAGTGATTTACCTCCCCCACTCAAATGATTCTTTAAATTTGTTTATGCTATATAGAATGCACTCTTTTTGTTTTTCGGATTTCTGTCTGCAACGACTGTGCATGCCATCTATTTAGGTGATTAATAACTGTTTTGTAATCTCGTGCATATATATATATATTTTTTTTGTTTATTTTCTGCTGCAATGCCAATGTACGGGGCCGAGGGCTGGTCAAGCCTCCTTTGAGGCTTTTACCCTTTGCTCCACCATGCTTCATGGAAAATAAACTATTATTATTATTACAAAGGCAGGCTACTTCCCTTATTTACTGCCTCTTACCAAACAAGCAGGAAGCGACGTATAAAAGAGCAACGCGCATGCTACTTCAGGTTATTGACGATGCCACTTCAAACCCACGGCAGGTGCGCACAGTAGTGATGGACTTCAAAAAGGCTGGAGAGAATACTTTTCAGGAATCTATTCCTGACGTCGAGGTGCATGGATGCTTATTCCATTTCGCGCAAAGCATCTGGCGCCGAATTCAAGAGCTAGGCATGCGCACGCAATTCGCTTCATGACTCTAGCTTACATAGCATCCTGAAGAAATTCATCACACTGTGTTTTGCGATGTTTTCTACGTCTGCAACAGGTATCGCATGATCACAAGACAGCGGCTGGACTTGTTTGAACATACGGAACAGCACCAAGACTTCCTAGGCTACTTTCAGAATACCTTGGTCGGTCGACCCCATAAGGACCCAAGGTTACCAGTATCCATGTAGAATTGGAAGCCCGTGACAGAGGTCAGCCTTTCCAGAACCAACAAAAACGTTAAAAGCTGGTCCCGGGTATTTCAAAATTTTATCGGTGCATCCCATCCTAACAGTTTTCAAGTTGTTGAATGTACTTCTCTTCGAACAAGTTCGTGTGAACGCGATGGCCATCCAGCTAGACGAGGGTAATGCTCATGAGTTACCGCTATACACGAAGAAGTACGAGCAATCCAACCAGCGTCTATGCCGGATACCGGATGACTATAACAACAGAAACGCACACAGCTTTCTCAATGCGTGCTCGTGATATGTACTCAGCGATTCTTGAGTACATAGCACGTGCTATGTACTCAAGTGCTTTGAAGACTTTATTTGCCCAAATTGTGTGCTCTGAAGAACGTATTAGCCCGAATTTGGCCTCTGAAGGTGTGTTAAGGTTTTGCTCTTATGGGTGGGCTATTGTAAAATAAACATTTTAAATTTTGATATTCCTGGTGAATTTTGTCTTGAAACGATACCTTTCGGCCGGTTTTCAAGCGACATCTATCCCCAGTATTGCGGTTTGTTGCGGTATACAGCTTTCATCAGAAGTAAATCTGACCAATACAGCAGCACTGCAAATAGGGATTGAAGTAAGTAAATGAATGAGAGGAAAAAATACAAAAAGAGAAGAAAGGCTTTAAGTCGAATGCGCCAACTTTCGCTGTAGTCCAGTACCAAGTTGTTTGGGGCAATCCTATGAAACTTTATAATGGCGTTCATTTAAGTGCTGCAGTCAGTGAAATGCGACCTACTTGTACATGAACACGACGACTTCGATGGTGCGCAAAGAATAGTCTAAGATTTCTTCTTACTCGAGCTCGGCAACTGGTGGGTGCCCCAAATTATTCTGTTATGAAATGCCTGGGTATTTCATGCCACTGGCATGGAACGTCTTGGGATGAAACATCTTGGGATGAAATAACTTAGATATGAAGTGACCGGGATGAACATTTCTTGAATGACGTATCCGGGGATGAAGTGTGAAAGAGTCGCTCCAAAGTATGAAATATCCTGGAATGTAATGTACATGGGATGAATGAAACATCTTGGGTTGAAACGTCTTGGGAGGAAACATCTTTGGTATAAAGTGTCTGGGATGAAGTATTTTGGGATGAACTGAGTGGACCCCGCCGAGGTCACACTGATTATACATCGTACAAAAGACAGTCTGCCTAAAATTTGAACGCGAGTCACTGCGAGATCCATTCTACGAAAGCCGCATGGCAAAGTGTTCAAGGAGAAAACTTGGCGCGAAGCACTCGAACCACGGATATTGCGAGGGCCCGCGTTTGCAAACTCTCTTTTGTTTGATGAATGAGCAGTGTCACCCCAGCTTTACGGTTTCTATCTGTGACGTCACCACTAGGATTATAGATTTCCAGCGCCAATTTACACAGTCTCTGTAAAAAGCACTGTAGCAGCTTTTAATCATTGGGCCCTTAAACAAACGTCACCAAATTTGGCCGTCTGACATTCCTCTTCTTTCCGTTGAAGTGATTGTCTGTTGAAAACCGGATGTTCTAAGATCTTGTGATGGTTACCTGGCGGGAGTTTAATGAATATTGTAGATGGTTTTTATTATATTAAACGACACCACAATTTAGTATAATCAATGACAGATAATTATAATAGATTATATGACCATGTGCAAATCATATACGCACCGCCAGCTGTTCTCGATCGAAACAGCACGCGCCGTCGAAAGTACGGGAACGACTAGCCCAGTGAAATATCTGAACTGTTTAGCCGGCCAGAAATTTTCAGCTGGGGTGTCTCAACTTGTAAAGTATTGTAGCGGTACGTGATGAAAAGGTGACTCGATCTTGTATTGTGTCTACAGGCTCCGTAAAATGCGGAATAATTTTGAACGTCTATATTGCGTAACTAAGGCATCGTTTTGCGCTCTTCGGTGGCAGTTTCTTGAGTCATCGTGAAAGTGTACTACGATAAAACACTGCCCATTTGTGAGAAAGAAGTCCCTGTGGAATTGCGAGTCCGTCCATTTCATCGAAGCATCCCGGTGGAATCGCTGTACTCACTTGGCAGCTCTGCGGCGAACGTGCCAGGCATCTAAGCGTTATGAGCCTTGGGGATAGGGCATCTTTGGAGGGTCCACATTTTGTGTGACATTTCAGGGAAAATTAATGCTGTTTTGTACTCGTTATCCTCCATCATTTGCTTGCTTTTGAAGTGCTAACCGCTGCCCCCAATCGCTGCTTTGATGCGTGAGTGCACGACGAGGACGAACTGATTGCATGATTCGTATTGACCAGGAAGCGGAAACACGGTGTACAGATGATGTTGTTTCCACTGAGACGCGCATGCGCAAAGTGGAGCAGTTCTTCGAGCGAGCTGGACAGCGCTGGACCGCGCTGGTTCACGCTGGGCTGCAAAGACGGCCGTCATTCGGACGCTTCTCGGCGCGGCGCGACGTGGCGCATTGCCCGACGAATGTCGAGTTTGCGCCGGCACGAGTTGCGTTCGTCGACGTTTGGAGTATAAACAGCCCTGAAGACGATAGATATTCCGGCTAATCCCTCATACGTTCCTCGCTGGAGGAAGCTTAACCCGTGGACTGTGTCAGTGGGAAGAGGCCGGCTTACTCTCTTGTCCAGGTGTTGCGCAGTCAACACGACGCGGGACGATGTTGCCAGCAATTAGCGGCTGATACGGCCCGTCGCCGATTGTCAAGGGTATGTCAAACCCCCGCCCAAGGAGTGATAGGTGGGAGGGGCTAGAGGAAGAAACATGACCCCAAGAAAGGCCTATCACTACAATTTTGATTAGTGTATTTGTCGTAGGGGATCGGATTTATTATTGAATAATAGTTGTACAAGATGTGGTGTAGGAGATAGGGAATATTGGGGAATGGTTTTACGAGACGTGCTTTTGGTGATAAAATTACAGGCACGTTTTTTTGTTTGTTTGAAAGGCCCGTATAGACCGTGCTTTTGGTTAATCGCTTGTTTTGACCGAGGCTCTGGGTTTTGTTTTCTGGTTTTGTATTATTCATTAAACTGCGATGACAGTCGCCTTGTCTGTGTAATATGCCTTAATGTGACTCCGGTCTCGAATGCTCAGACTTGATGCAAAGAAGAGACCGATGCATGTGCCTAGCCTGGTGGTAGAGTATTTGACGTCAGTTAGGAGAATCAGATTGAAGCTGTCGGCGGCGAAAGATGAACGACTACACGGCCTTGGAGACGTTTACGTTAAAGTCCCCGACCCCAAGGAGAAGGATTTTTTTTTAAATCCAAAATGCGAACACATAATGCCCCGTACATCATCTGGTTGGCGCACGCTTACCATTCCCGCTTCACCGACAGGGAGTGGAATTTCGCATGGCTTCGTCTTGTGAAGGAAGTGTGTATCTATGTGTTAGTTTGGGTGGAGGGGGGGGGGTAGCTACGCAAGCGTCGCCCGATCCGGCGCCTCTCTTGCACACACGTCGGAGAAGCTCCCCAAATCGCAAAGCGGCGGATGCTGCTTTTTTTGTGCTGGCGGGATGTGGGCGGCGACAGCGGAGGGGGAGAGAGGGGGGAGGGGATTAGAGAAAGGGAGCCATAGCGCGTCTCGCAATGGATGACGATGCTGTGTGAGGGGCTATTGCGACAGGAAGAGGGCATCATCTCGGCGGCGATGGAGGGCCACGCGCCGCGCAAGCATTTAGGTTCGTGCAAACCGATCCCGCCCATGAGTTCTCCGTAAAGGGGTATTCACACGAGGGAGAAATCCCGGGGATTTCATCCCGGGATTTCTCCCGGCACGCGAACATCACGAGACGACAACGCGAGGTTTTTGGCACATCGCAAAGCTTGACGTTTTCGTCCCGGGATGCGCGTGCCGTGAAGAAATCCCCGGAATTTCTCTCCGTGTGAATACGCCTTAAAGAGGACCTAACAGCTCCGCTGTAAAACAATTCAGCCAACTCCTTACCCCTCTCCTCGCTCCCACGCCTAGATTTTGTTTAAGAATTAATTCGCGAGATGCCCCCACCTCCCCAAGCGAACCCCTTTTCCTACTTTCTGCAAGTACGTGTCGTTCCTAGCTTTTTTTGTAAATTTTGATGTTCGTATCTATTTTATCTACTGCAGGTACCAAAACTACCTTTCCTCAATGGGTCTTGCATGATAATGTTCATGCATGGCGCGACGTATGCACCGACGTATTCCCACGTGTACCTCGGATTACGCCCACAAAACATTCAGAGGGACGTGGAAAGCTGCCTTTGTTTTGACTCTTTTTTATTCTGAACAAGATCCCGACATGGTTCCGCCCGCGTCAATTTTGCATGAGGGGAGTGGCACTACGATGCATGCAGGAGGTCCTCGTGGAAAAATAGTTGTCCTGAGCGCTCAGGTATAATTATTCTTATTGAGGCCCGGGGATAGGCAGTGGAAACAACTTTGTTGACGGAGTTTGTTGTACATTTAAGGCTGAACATCTTAACTTTTTTAATTTGTAAGTAACGAAAACTACTATCGTCGTCGGAATGTCTTGTTTTATATTATTAGGAATTGCACTCGATGTATTTAAAGCGGTATTAAAATGTTTTTTTTTATATTTTGCAAGCGCGAACACGCCCTCTCAGTTATCGCTGTAAAGACGCGAGCGTGACGCACCTTTGAATTGCTCAAGATCTACCAATGGAATTGTACATCTGGAGACTGTGCGTTGCTAGCGGGAGCTTGTCCTTTGAGTTTCAAGAAGGAATAGACCTATCGCTCGAAAGGCTTTCAATCTGCAGTGCACAGTCTAGTAAAAGTCTCCAATAGAGAGTTTTAGAATACGGAGAGAAAGAGAATCGTTGGTTCCCACTATTCGTACTTTCACCAGCGCTGTGATAAAAAAAAATTAAAAACGTTTACAAGGCTTTCTGTAGTGCCGAATTAGAGCGCAGCTCTTGAGGAGGAGCACGGGAGGGTACGGAGAGGAGGGTATGCCCCTCCTCCTCTTCCATACCCTCTCCTACTTCTCCTCCTCCCCTTCCCTTCTCCTCTTTCCTCCTCCTCTCCTACTCTCTCTCCCTCCTACATCCTCCTCCTCTTCTCATTCTCCTCCCTCCTCGTGCTTCTCCATCGCTCCCTCCTCGTGACCCTCGTGATGTCACGCGTGACATCACGTGTGACGCCATTATGGGAAAGTCCCATGATGCAACGCGCGGGTCACGAGTGACGTCACTGGCAACCCTCGTGACCCTCGAGACGTCACTGGGGACCCTCCTGACGTCACTCGCGACCATCGTGACGTCATGCGTGACGTCACTCGTGACCCGCTCGTTGGATTATGGGAAGTTTTTCATAACGACGTCACTCGTGGCCGTCGTGACGTCACTCGTAACTATCGTGGCCCCCGTGATGTCATATGTGACGTAACGTGTGACATCATTATGGGAAACGTCCCATAATGCAACGCGCGTTTTCGCCGACGGTGACGGCGACGGCGATGCCGCTCAAGCCGAAAACGGGCGCCTAATAGCTGCGCTCTAAAACTCGAATGAGCTCACGCGAACTACACGCAGGAGAAGACCACTGTGCCCGCGCGATGTATGCGGCTGGAGTACAGTGGAAACGGTGGAGACAATGGTGCAAAATATGCCCCAATAAACTGATAGAAGGAGAAGACGAGAACGCCCGTGGACGTCAGAAACGCCAAGATCTGTCTGGAATGATTAGCGGGTAGATTCAAAGCTGATTGTTTATGTCTCTATTCACTCGTCGCACACGTCACCGTGTGACCTAATGAATGTTGTGACTCGATGAATGTTCTGAACCATTGAATATTCGAATGTTTCGACCAGAAACGCTCTAAAACTCTCTATTATATCCTGAGTCATTGGAACACGTACACTTTTAATAAAGAGTTTTGTAGAACGGACAGAAAGAGCTCTTCGTTGCTAGCGGGACCTCGCGCCGTCGCCTTAAGTCCGGATTCAGCACTTACCGGCAGTGCCAACAACCTGCGAAGCGTAGGGTGTACAACAATAGCCTATGAACAAAAAGTAAGTTTTTTTTTCATTTCTTTTTTGATGGATTATTTTTGCCTGATGCACTTTACGATTAGAACTTTGTACCACGACTATGGCTAGCCAGTCAATGTGTCCATTTTGTATTAACGTTTTTAATCGCATGCAGCTATGAAAAAAATCCACCTTCAAAAAGTACAGTTTTAAAAAACCTCTGACACGCCAAAAAAAAATTCATGCGGCAGTTTGATACTTTAGACCCATGTTACGGATAAAAAAAACAGGACGCGGGATGGCCAAAAAAACATGCTTTTCGTGCAAGGCTCGTCAAATTATGAGGCGCTGGAGAAATGCAGCCTTCTGCGTTAAGTCCTTATTTCGAACTCTTTTTGTTCGCCTTCCGCCCATTGAAAAGCATGCGGGAAGGGCCTTAGAACGCACCTGGTATCGCTGCGCCGCAGCGTTCTTCCGCAACATAAAGTTCGTCTGCGTTCCTCGCCGTCACCATGGCAACGAACGCCGAATGAATGGAAGCACGCACGGTACCGCCGCGTGAAGCCAGCAACAGCTGACGCCATTTTACGAACGCCGTCTGCTAGCCAAAGCCGAACGCGGTATGTCAGATCAACCGCCTCCGCCGGTGCGCCGCTAGCAAAGACGACGAAGCTGAGACACGCCGACGGCGATCGAGCAAGCAACAACACCGCGGGACGACTGCAACGGCGGCATTTATTGGGATCAAAGGCCGCCTTTACCGGTGCGCCGCTAGCAAAGACGACGAAGCTGAGGCACGCCAACGGCGATTGGGCGAGCAACAGCACCACGGGACGACTGCAACGGCGGCATTTAATTGGATCAAAGGCGCGAAATAAGCAAGAACAATTTTTATTTAAATCATAACACGCGATATCCAAGTTGGGAACCACATACCTTTGCTGGGTCTTTCCTGTGAACTTTTTACAGAGACACGGGGTGCCGCATTCAGAAAACAGCTCCGTTTGCAAAATATGGGGGCCCTGAAAAGGGCCGTTTAGACCGCTACCAGAACCTATAACTGACGTAACGAGCACTTGACAAGCGGTTGGCGCATAAGTCGCCTTTATGCATGCAGGCGGGCGACGGGCTCAGCGCAGCGGATCACTCGAAGTCACCGGGGCCGTCAGAATCATCGCCCTGTCTGCGTCGCGGGCTCTAGATTTTGGCGGCCACGGCGACGAACGACTGGAATCTATCAGTGTTTCCGCGCGCCTTCTCTCTCCTCCAAAACATGAATTTTGCAAGGTGACTGTGACCAGTGAAATGGTGGCTCTCGCGCCGTCCAGATGGAAGAGAGTTTTTGACGTGGGCCCAGGTGCAATCCACCGTATTGGTGTGCGCACCAGTGTTCGCGTCGACAAAGTGTAGCTTGTGGTTGACGGTGAGGTGCGTGAAGCGAGCGTCATCTGCAAGCTTGCGACAGCCAGCCCAACAGTCAGTGATTATTCTTGTTCCAGGGCGGACCCACTCGGCTATTAGCCCTTGCAGGGATTTTAGCGTCACAGGTCTCCACGGGAACAAGAAAGCAGCACCCGCTGCAACGCTCCACACCGCCGAAAACCCACTGGCCAGGCCTTAAATACCCGCGATGGTACTTTCGCCGACCGAACATACTCTGCGTCTAGTTCTACAGTCACGCCTTCGCCACCAATCATGCCTGAATGCTTAAAGACGGCATTTACCACAACCTCCCGACAAAGGCTCGCCCAATCAGTTATTGTCTTACTTGCGATATCAGTCTCCCGCTGAATGACGGCGCACGGTAGGTTCTGGCACCGGAGGATGATTTTCATGAGTTGGAGAAGCGTCAGGTGCGATCCTTCGAAAAAGGAACCGCTCCGTACCGAGACCTGGCCCCGGCACTGAACTTTGACCGGCTTCCTCTTGTACACCGCACGAGTCATCCACACACCGCACCCGCACGTGTAGCCATCCGCAGATCTATCGCGGACTTGCAGCTTGTCATCGCAGCTTCGCACTCTGGACACGCACGAAAACCCAGGAGCCAGGAGCAGGCCCATGCGCTGAAGCAAATTAATTGCTTCAAGATGATCTTTCATGGCGTCATGAAGACGGCACAAGTTGAACGCCATGGCACTGCGATGCTCGCCTCTGGAAGAATAAAGCGCCGAGGGGGAACTGCGCGCTTCTTTGCATTTATTATTTTTATTTGATCCGCCATTTTATACCTCGTGACACAATTCCAACAAACTCATTGGTTGATCGGTCGGACCACACCATCGCGTGACAAAACAAACGCCAAACGTATGTCCACAGACGGCATCGTCACAGAGAAGGGAGCAGTCGAACCCAACAACAAAATAAAGTAACAAAGTGAATAAAAAGAAAAAATAAGAAGAGAGCCGTTGGATTTTCGCGACGGCGTCTTCTTTGATGAGAGGAGGAGCGGCCGTGCTGCTCTGGCTGCTCGGAATGTTCGTTTTTTTTTTTATTTTTTTATTTAGAGGGTGCCACGAATCTTACTTGAAGCTGACAACGCGTTGGAACGGAGGAGGTAGGAGTCTTGGCGTCCGAATTCGACGTGGTAGAAAAGAAAGAAAATAACGACCGTATGCCAAGACCGTTATACTCCGCACTCGGCGAGTCGCTAATGACGCCGCCAGACAGACCGTTAGGCCATTTATGTTGTGTTTCTTTAGACTTGTTTATCGCGGCGACTACTTCAGCGCGTGCTTCGGACTATCCAGCGGCAGATCCGGCAGTCGACGTAATAGATCACTAACATTGTCGCGTTGAAGCGCACGCTTCCATGCTGCTGCACGTTCAGTTCACGCACGAGAAACATGCTGAACCCAGCTTTAGGGCATAAAGAGTTGATCCACGTGAGCATGCTGAGATCAGCATCAAACGGTGCGGACATGCGACTGCGAGCGGTGTGATCGGCGTGACCGCTCGCAGATACGCCATCCGCATCTAGCGGACGATACTACATCGTGTTGACACTTGCCACAGCGTACCTCGCGCGAGACGTGTCTGCTCGCAGCGACAGCATCGTGCCAGTTATCGTTGCTCACTTACGCAGGCGAGCGACGCATCGCGCCGTAGCGTCTGAAACACTCACGATGTACCGACGCACGACTTCCTGGCGTCGCAAGTCTACGACGCGTAGCTCTGAACGGCTGCCTAATCTTTGACAGCCATAGGAGACTGCGCCATGTTTACTGCGCTCGTCGAACATCGAGCTGTCGCGCGCTTCCAGGCGATGTCGGACAGTCTGACGAGGCTGAGCACGGACGCTACATCACTGCTGCGCCACGAGCGCGAGCGATTGTTCGCGTAGCGGCACGTGCTGCAGCCTCCGAATGCGAGAATGAACCCGTGCTCGGTACGTCGCTGCACCGGAGCGTGACGCTGTGACTCGCGCGCTCATAGTCAAATCGGCGTCAACCGCTAGACTGCGTGCGAATGACTGGCGACAAGCTCTGTGATTAACGCGTCTGCCCGCTGATTCAAAGGGTCAACGGTCCTAATGACGCCGCCGACGACCGTTAGGCCATTTATTTTGTTTCTTTAGATTTCTTTATCGCGGCGACTACTTCACCGTGCTTCGGACTCTCCAGCGGAGATCCGGCAGTTTCTAATAATTATTATTATTGTCGTTTGAAGGGCACTCTTCCTATGCTGCTTCGTTCCTGACGCCATAAAAATATTCTTTCTGTTTAGATTATAGGCGCGAAAAATCCACACTGACTAGGGCCTGAGTAACAGCACCCAGATGTTGGCCTAGACTCTGCATTACTCAGGCCACACTAGTCCGTGTGGATTTTTCGCGCCTACAATCTAAAAATAAAGAATGGCATACACACACATCACACGCTCACGGACTCAAAGTTGGTCCAAAAGTTCAGTGTCCCCGACGTGTTTTTGTAGCGCTTTAAAAATGATACACTGATACCGCCAAGTGTTCTCCGGCCCAGGATTTTGGTGGCATTAAATGGTCTACGGTCCAGCACTTGCAGCGTTCTTCTCATGTCTTCTCGTTGGGTGCTGTATTTCACGCATGCACACAAAAGATGCTAATAACAAAGCTAAATAATTGGGCTAATTATTATTGGCTAATTTTATTGGACTAATTGTATCCACAAACCAATCCGACCTTGAACTAAACTTTTTATTTTTTTATACGTGGCGCTAACTTTTCCCGCCCATATTTTTATGGCGTCAGGAACGAAGACGAAGCAGCATAGGAAGAGTGCCCTTCAAACGACGATAATAATAGTTATCAAAAACTGCCGGACCTCCGCCGGAAAATCTGAGGCACGGTGGAATAGTGGTCGCGATAAAAATCTAAAGAAACAAAATAAATAGCCTAACGGTCGTCGGCGGCGGTCTTGCAGTACGGCATATATTGTGCATTCTTACTTTTATTTTCATTTAGACTACGTCGAATTCTGACGCCAAGACTCCCTCCCTCCTTCGTTCCAACGCGTTGTTTGTTATTGAATTAACAAATCAGCTTCAAATAAGGGTCGTGGCATCCTCTAGCGGAAAAGAAACAAAAAAGAAAACAAACCAGGAACATTGCGAGCAACACCTCTCATCAAAGAACACGCCGCCCGAGAACGGCTTCCTTTTTATTTTTTATTTTTATTTTTATTCACTTAGTTTCTTTAGTTTGTTGGGTCCGACTGTTGTCTTGGGCCGATGCCGACCGTGGCATCGCGTGTTATGATTCAAATAAAAATTGTCCTTGCTTATTTCGCGCCTTTGATCCCAATAAATGCCGCCGTTGCAGTCGTCCCGCGGTGTTGTTGCTTGCTCGATCGCCGTCGGCGTGTCTCAGCTTCGTCGTCTTTGCTAGCGGCGCACCGGCGGAGGCGGTTGATCTGACATACCGCGTTCGGCTTTGGCTAGCAGACGGCGTTCGTAAAATGGCGTCAGCTGTTGCTGGCTTCACGCGGCGGTACCGTGCGTGCTTCCATTCATTCGGCGTTCGTTGGCATGGTGACGGCGAGGAACGCAGACGAACTTTATGTTGCGGAAGAACGCTGCGGCGCAGCGATACCAGGTGCGTTCTAAGGCCCTTCCCGCATGCTTTTCAATGGGCGGAAGGCGAACAAAAAGAGTTCGAAATAAGGACTTAACGCAGAATGCTGCATTTCTCCAGCGCCTCATAATTTGACGAGCCTTGCACGAAAAGCATGTTTTTAGACCGGAGTTTGGACATAGTTTTTTTTACAACAACATGGGTCTAAAGTATCAAAGTGCCTTTCATGTTAGGCGTTAGAAATGGAGATATCAGGACATTACAAAAAAAAAAATGTTCACTATAGAGTTGCGTAGTTTTTTTTATAAAAAATAGAAATACGAGGCCCAATTCAAAGTTCCCGCCAGTGCACTGTGACGTAACAGTGTACCGCAAGGTGTCGGGGCGGTCAGAAGGGAGGCATCGACCTACGTCACTAAAAGTGGGTTCGCCGGAAGTCACGTGAGTTTCACTCCTCGTGCTCTCCGCGACCGTGCCTAAGACTTTTTTATTTTTTATTCTGCTCTTCGTACGAGCGATCGTAGAAAACGAAGTTTCAGTTCCACTAGCTCTTTATCGCTGCACCGTTGGTTAGTTTGCGTGCTGTAAAAGTTGAGGACGAAGAGTCAGTGGATCGACGTGATGGAGGTCAATGATGAAAGCGTTGCGAGTACAAGCCAGTGTACGAGTGCATGCCGTCAGTCCGATGATACAGAGCTATACTGGGCACAAAACAAGCTATCAAGTTTTGAAAAAAAAAAATTTTAGAACGCTCGCAGAAATTAGGATTGCTAGCATACGACACGCCCGATCGCATTGCTGAAGGTTCAGACACCGAGGTCGTTGAATCATCGGATACTCTCCAGGCTGAAGATGCCTGCCGTCTAAAGAATACGAACTGGTGAGTGTACCAAGTACAAGTAAACGTCAAGCATAAAGTACGTGTTTTGTCTAGAACATGAGTAGAACTTGTTTACTAGGTGCACATGCAGCCGATGCGTCGTGATGCCTGAATTCAAGCCTCTTGAGTGCCGCTGCTGCAGGGAGATGGGCAGGAAACTTACAGACCTGCAGTTGAGGTCTCACATCGAGACCTGTGAGTTTTAGTAAACTTCGCCTAGGGTTGTAATCTTCATCACTAAAGTGCATCGAGCATATCCATCGCCTACCCACGGATTCTAATAGCTGTCCTGCGGGAACCGCAGTCAGCCACCGGTCCATCTCTTGTATGTCTCTCGGAAATGCATGCAGTGTGATCTCTTCTTCAGTTGCTGAAATACCGGGACAGTCCCTCACACAGCACCTTCTAGGCATTGTAGTTGATCACGTCAATTCACTGACTCTCTTCTTCTACCTTTACAGCAACATTAAGCGATGAAAAGCAAATAAAAGAAACCTTGTCTGCTTGGATCGCTCGTGGAAATGCGGAGAATAACAAAAATATTTTAAAAAAATATTACACGCGCTCGCGGTAAGCACGAGGAGGGATACAACTCACGTGACTTCCGGCGATGCCTCCCTTCTGACCGCCCCGACACCTTGCGGTACACTGTTACGTCACAGTGCACTGGCGGGAACTTTGAATTGGGCCTCGTATTTCTATTTTTTATAAAAAAACTACGCAACTCTATAGTGAAACAATTTTTTTGTAATGTCCTGATATGCCATTTCAACGCCTAGCATGAAAAAAAATATTTTTTGGCGTGTCAGAGGCTTTTTAAGGGACACGAAATACAAACACAAGACACGATATAAATAAGCGTAAGATGCCCGTAACAGAATTTCGGAATGCGAATTTTATACTTTGTTTAGATTGGTGTCTTAGAGCTCTATACAATATGCTGCAGTAATCTGCTATATATCACGTTTATTGAATTCCTAGGTTTACCTAAATATACTCCACCATCCGCAAATAAAACGTTTCAAGTAATTCGAGCGTTCCTGTTTATTATATGCACCGTATAAATTTGTTTCAAAATAAATTGTTATTTCTGCACGCACATTGCAGGCCAATAGAATCTTCCTCGCGCCTTTAATCAAAAGACACTATATTCACTCCCTCACCCAATAGGCACACGGAAAAACATATGTTTTGGGGCAGAACAATTATATTAAACAATAAGCTTAAAAAAAAAAAAAAAAAACATTCGGACAACCTTTATGTTGCGAGACAGTTCGAGCACCGCGACCAGCTTCTATTCTGTTCCTTTCTTCCGGTAAAATCTGTGGAATTAGAATTCGTTCCGTAAATGGTCCACACTCCAAATAAATATACCGACTTAAAAACTGCGCTCATTTTTTGGTTTTGTTTTTCAAGGGAAGTTTATTTCGTACCATAGCACTGTAATCTAGAACTTAAATATACGTTTTTAGGGAAGAGTTCAGTGTCTTTAGGAGCGAATTCGAAACATCGCAGGTAACATAAAATATACATCGCGACGGAAATATTGTTCAACATATTTGCTTTTCGGAGAAAACTTTCGTTCTGACATAAATGTTTTATCCAGGCTTTTAACAAAACTAATGTTCTTTTTTTGAAGTTTAGTGTACTGTTGAGTGATATATATCGTCAGCCCTATCGGCTGTTTAAGAGAAGAGTCTTACACCTTATTTGTCTCGTCATCATCGATTTCATAATCTCAATGAGGTGCATGTGGAAGTGAACAGATTATCCGATGAGAGCAAGGCACGGCTAGTTTTCTTGGATTAATGCTATATCGAATAGCGTTTGACACAACGGGGGTTATGAGAACAATCGGTGTAGCTTTTCCACGTACCAAACGTTTGGTGGTACAGCTTACGTGTTGAGTTACTTTGCGGAGCGCACCCGTAATGTTCATCTTCGCTTAAAGGATCACCTAATATGTTGTTTTAACAAAGGCTTGACTTCTGCAAAAGATTAGGATTAAGATGGGATTGAGAAGTATTATGACGCGCTGGTGCTTCGTTTCACTTTACTTTCGGACGTAGCTGACGATACAAACTGATGAGGCCACTCAAACATTGTCAAACGCGGAGCTCACTGATCCTTCCCTCTCGATGATTGGTTGAAGGATGATGCAGCAGATATCGAAACACCACGAACACAATATGTGTGCGCTTGTTCAGGTTATGTGATTGGTCGGAACAGCTCGTAGCGAAGGCTGCCCTTCTACATCAGCCGCGTTCGCATCTACTGTGTATGATGTGTGGCAGTGTGAACGCGACTTCAAGGTAAAACGAAGTACAGCTTGCGTGAAACCCCAGGTTGTGTGAACGCCAGCTCACGAGGCAAGATCAGCATTTCGCCCACGCAGATATCTCTTCAAACGTCGGCTACTTGTTCTAGCGTTGGCTTGCTTCGGCATTTTTACTACAAGGAATGTCATCACCTGAACAAGAGCACCGCTGGAACAAAGTTTGCGCTCCGTCAGAAAATAGAAACCACGAAACAAGTCTATTGTTTTTTCTTAATGCCGTAAAAATGTTGCACATGCCGTTTATATTCCTAAAGTGAGTTTGTTTAGTGGTACTGTACGATGCCCAGCTATTTTCTAATTGAAAACATACCTTTAAATTTTCTAAATAAAAAAAATAAAGAAAGAAGCCAGCATCAAATGTACGTGCCCGGAATAAATTTGTCATATGTTCCAGAAAAAAAAAAACAAAAAAACAAGGATAGACGACCGAAACAAAAAGGTCAGATGTGATCGCCCTGACCAAAGCGCATTCATAATGGAAACTAGTTGAACATGCAAATAGAGAACAAAGATTTGTGTCGTCGGAACACTGATCTTGAGTCGTGGTAGGATTTCACGCAAGCCATACTTCGTTAGGCTGGAGAAGAAAAACAAAAAAAAACGCAAAGAAAGACAAAAAAGGGCAATGTTTTAAGACGTTGCCTGTTCTTCTTTCTATCTTCTCTTTGCGTTTCCGTATTCCTACCCCAGTCTCAGGTTTACCATCAAGTTCAACCTACACCAGCTCGCCTGCACTCTGCTGTTTTGTGTTTATACTTCCCTTCTCCTGAAAGGGTAACTGCAAAGAAAAGAAGTGTTTTCTTAAACAGCCTAATTGGAACAAGAATGTCACAAAACAAATGTTCCGCGAAAAATATAATTATTTTTAGCAATATTTACGTCACAGGACGTAATTTAGTCAGAGTCAGAACCTCTCCACGTTTGAAATTCCCGCTCTTTCGACCCCCGCGGAGGAACTACGCCCCCCCCTCACTCTTGGATTTGCTCTTTTTTGTTGACTTGGCTGCTGAGCTGAGCGTCTCGACTTCCGGTGAGATCTGGCAACAACGCGCGTTAAACATGGCGCCGGTATTGTTTTGGTTTGATGGTACACGAGAATAGAGCTGTAACGAGAAGCTGCGCGGTTTACGAGCACATAGCGAAGACGAGACCGGAGAAGTGCCCTGCGATGTTCCCGGAAGACGGAAAGTATCATTCGTAATCGTCGTGTGTGCTTGGAGAGCGAAGGGAGTCACAGGGTCCAGCGAGTGCGCAACCACAAGCCAACGTTCACGACAGCGCTGCGTTCGACTTCGGCGATGCGACAAAGAACTGAAACGTTCATGGCGCAGATTAGGTTGTTGTCAGGGTTCAGTCCCGTCGTCGTCAGCTGATCCAGACAAACTGGTGCGGGAGGACGCAGCAAGCGTTTTTGAAAGTAAATCTTCCTTCGTTCTGTTTTAAAATGTGGAAGATTCCCGGCGCATACCGTGAGTAAAAAGCTGCGGGCGTTTTAACAAAATTACGTCGTTTTATTTGAACAATGAACTCCGAATGTTTGTCTTAAATCTGCCGTTTTTATGCTTGGTGTTGCCGGACTGCGTTTGCACAGCGACGTGTGGCGCTCAAAGTGCGGTGTGAATACATTTGGGCAAGATTTCGTACCTGCCCACACATGCATGAACTGAGAGCATTTTTTACGTAGTGAACATAGTGCTTTTTTATTTTGTGTGTCTAGTCGCGGACGTTAGGTGCACATCTCGACGGCCTTTGGAGCGATATGACGAGAACGTAGACACTGGACGCGTTTGTCGCTACGCGAACACCCGGTTGCCTCCAGCCAAATGGCATTCCTTCGGGGGCGACATGGCTGCTGGAAGGCTCGCTGTCAGGATCACTCACCTGACATCTCCGAAAAGTCGGCATTTGCACGCGCCAGCAAGCAAAAAGAAAAAAGAGCACGCTAAGCAAACAAAAAGGAAAACGAAAGAACCGTGCTCTGAAAGCCAAAACCCCGCGTCGCTTCCTATCACTAATACCTGCGACAGCTGCTAAACACACACTACATCACTTCAAAAGTCTCACTCAAGCACCTTGGTCAGCACGAAACAATGATCACTTCGGCGAAACAACTAGTCGAGGCAGGCGAGACGGGCGGGAGCAGAGACTTCGGCGGCCATGAAAGAATGGCGAAGCTTTTGTTTGTTTTGGTATGAATCGAAACGGAAGTGCCCGTCTTGTAAACCTTTTGTAAAGAATAATAACTCTCATCACATGGGTTATTCTTTAAACGTAAAAATATGCCGCTCAAAAGGAAATTGCAACATATAACAAAAGTTCAACAACCAAGATCTAAGCTGTCAATCAAACTCTTAGCCAATGAGAAGTATAGCAGCCGATTGGGATTGACGTCACGGAATCACAACTTCGTGGCGCGCAATTTAAAACGGACGAAATAGCCGCAAACTAAAATCAGTCTCACACAAAAAATTTTGCTGTAAACATTTTCTTTTTCTCGCGGAAAAATTGTTTTTTGACATGCTTGTCCCAATTAGGTTGTTTAAAAAAAAACTTTTTTTCCTTTGCAGTTACCCTTTAAAGCCGGAGACACACTGCTCATACCTTTATACAAAACACACCGTGTTCGCTTGCAGACACAATTACAGAATTAACGGCATGTTCGAAACAGGTATGCTTCCAACATCTGTGTAGATAGTTTATTGTACGACCCATGTCACAAGACCGCCAAGCAAGGAAGAAGCCCGCCTCAGACTGTGCGCACACTGCCTCTCATACCAAGTATTTGAGGCGTAAAAGCGACTAAATCCTAGACGCATCCGGCGTTGCGGGCGGAAGCATAGCCTCTCTATGCTGACAAAGCCTGGCAGATCGCCACGCGAAGCGGCCGCAGGAATGGAAAAGGTGGACCGGCAGACAATGGATGACAGGAGAGCCACGTGACTCGTGCCCCACTGCGGCGAGACGCCGAAACACACTTCTCCCGAGCGAACAAGTGTCTTTCGGGTCCTCGCCACTCTCAAAGCTTTGCGATGACGTCCAGGTTCGCCGATAAATGGCTCTTTGATGTTCTGTGCTACCAGGTCCTTGCGCTCCAAATCTGCGACCCGGTACTCAATGGCTCCGTTGTCGAACTGCCAGGCTTTCTAAGTATAGAATAGGCTATGGCTGATGCGACCAATCACCCAGCGTACAAACGGTACACGCGTTGAGCTCGTCGTGTTCTTTTCACGGTCTGCAGGATCTCCCAACCAATCGTGGACGGGGAAGGCTCAGTGACTTGCGCTTTTGAAACAGTTTGATTGGTCCCGTCAGCTCGTAGTCTCGGCGGCGTCTTGTCGTGAAGTGAACCGAAGTATTGCGTATCCTAATCTTTACCAATCCCAATATTCAATTGAATCTTTCGGGAGCTGGAGCCTTTTTGTGAAAACATAATCTGGCGTGATCTTCGAGCGAAAAAGAGCATTATGAATGCGCTCAGTGGGGTTATTCAACACGTGAGCTGCATCGCCAGATGCTCGTTGCATAAAAATCATACGTCGGCTTTGCTCGAAATCCCCGTTCTCTCCAAACCTGTTCGAAGTCGACTTAATATCCGGAAGGGGAACAGTAACATGCTCGCAGCGCTTATTCCCTACACTTCGACGTGCAATGTGCTGAGAATGTGAAATCTTCTAAAAAGAATAAAATAAAATAATACGTTCATCTGAAACGACCGCAAAAGTAATTAATCAACGTATTGCACATAGCTGTTGTTGGAGAATTGCGTTTGTCCTTTGGTCCCTTCGTTTTCCTTCTCCACGGTATATTATTGGTATTACACCAAACGATATTCATTATTTTGTTTTAAATGCGCCCTTTGCCAAATAATAATGCGGCAAACATTTATTTCTGTGCGATCCGTACATCTTGCAGGAAGAATTTGGCCGTGTGTCCATAAACACCCACATATGCCCAGATATATGATACAACATAAAATATGAAGCTCCAGTTTGCTCGCAGCAGGGGAGTGCCGAATACAAAGACAATTTCCACCGGTTTATCTTGCCGTTAAAAAAAGTCGTTGCTTGCTTCGTTGATTGGATTAGGAGGGAAAGCACTTTGTTGTTTTTCGTAACTTGTTGCTTCCGGCGGCCATAGCTGAGCTTGCTTGACAAAACATTCCTCGCAGGGCAATGCGCCCCTTCCTACCGGGAATAAAAGCAATCATCCCCTTGTCTTTGCACTAATTGACTGCGCACTATTGTTACCCTTGTTAACACATTTGCTTCTGTTAATATGATGTTTCTTTTTAGCTCTTTTCTTTTGTTCCTTGTGAACGTCCGCTGCAGGTGACAGTTTTTCTCCCGTGTCCACCCCAGATGCCATTCTTTGTTTACGGATACCGACTTATTACTCTTTCGATAGCGTAAAGTGAGCGTTAATTGTTTAGGCAGCCGTATATGGGTATTGCTTCGTACTTTTTGCATTTATTTCAGGTGGTCTCAAATCTGTGTGGCGGGCTTGATAATGTTTTAGTACATCACCGAACATTTGTGCAATTGAGAGTTTGTGGCTATATTTTTTGTAGTTTATACCTTAATATTAAAAAAAAAAGTTTATGGTGCATTTCCCGGCAACAAAGTATACCTATTTTTGGCTACAAGCGACAGAGTTACCATAAGTTATTTACTTGTTTGCCGGAGTCAGTTTTACGAATCGAAATCGGTTCATATATCGTGTTGTACATAACTAAGGCAATAAGCGCAATTCAGGCTTTTTTATTTTGATGCTTATTATTAAATACTCTTATCGAGTCACGCACAAACACAGAGATGCATAAATTGACTTCTAGAAATAGTTTAACTATAAACAGTGCGAAGGCCACAAATGTCAAGTTTATAAGCATATCAACTATTCGGCAATAAGTTTTTTGCCATAAGCGCCGGGATGTTTCGGTGGTTTTCTTCCGTGACGCCACGAACGATTTACCTTGCTGTCTTGCCGTGATCGGCAGGATTTGCCTGTCCGTGAACCGGCGATTGGGCAGGAATTATTAGGGAGTCAATATTGTGCTCGGCATTCACCAGGCTCGGCGTTTCTTAAAAAGCACTGAAATAAAAAAAATAAGGGCCTATATTGTACAGAAAATTTAGTTGTAAATGTTTTGACAAACTTTGTTTAAGCAATATTTACGTTGTTAGATGCAAATTAGGTAGGCGTATAGCACTGGCTTCGCCCTGTGCTTATAAAACTAAGCACCTTTCCCCAGTTCTCAATGTTTGGAAATATGACTGACGTGTAGAATGGTTGTAAAATGTTACGCTCGCGGAGTAATAGTATTTTAATTCGCAGTAGTTTTATATTTGCGAAACAGATATACTAGATAGTGTCATTACTGCTTTCAAAGATATCTCGAAATTGAAACAAGATTGCGAGTTGGGCTAGTTGGGCTAGCTATATGCGACAAACAACAGTGTCCTTGTTTTTTGTTTTTTTTGGAAAATATACGTTATATAAATTTCGTGATCGCCTTTTCGCTTCTGTTTAAACAATAACAAACACGGTGCCGGCGTCTCCGGAGTGATCAAGGACCGCAAGCATCTCCTCGAGATTGACTATTTTTATGAGTGCGAGTCGTTTTGCGTTCGCCGAAGTGTTTAGAGGAAGACATTTTCAACCGACCTAGTTTGCAGCAAATAACTGTAGCAAGTACACGCCTTTGGAGGGGTTGTTGGTACTGTGTGGGCGCTTGGGTTCGTAGCGGGACTGTACTAAGCCTAGCGTCCCATTTCAACTCCGTTGTTTGATCCTGCACGATTTTTTTCTTTGCTTGTGTTGATTCTGGCTAAAGATATTGGTATACCCGAAAAACGGCCCCGCGGCTCTACGAATCGTGTGACCGTTCTGGTTGCAACATTCGTTTCGATACCGAGAAGCGTAAGAATTTTCTAACGATTTGGGTGGAGGCGATCGGACATTCGGGTTGCGCCCAGATACCTCAGGTTTGTTCCCCGTTATTCTCCTTCGAAAAAAAGAGTAGCTACCAAGTTTTGAAGTGCACCTGGCCCGAAAATGCGAATATTATTAGGTCGCGTTTTAATTGTGACATATGACGTTCACCCATCTTGCTCGCAAATGCCATGCGAAACAAAAATATCAAGAAAGGAAAAGTTGGAAGCAGTGCGCATTTGTTTATTTTTTAGTCCTTTCGGTCGCTTTTACCGCACATCGACAGCCGCTGACAGACGCTTGTGTTGGACAGTGACTAATGCATGATGAACTGCTATATCCGTTCCACCTTCAGTCCGAGCGCAGTGGACGCCACGAGCCATCCCAGCCGACCCAGGTCCGGGAGAAAATCGCGTGACCTGCCGGTTGGGAAGAGCGACACAGGGAGCTCAAGGTCACATGACACTCCCTCAACGCTGTATTGGCTGGGATAGCTCCTAGCGTCCGCTGCGCTCGGACTGAAGGTGAAACGGAGTATAGAACTCCACTTTCATGGTGGCGTCGTGCAAGCGTTGCAGATTTTTTTAGACAGGGGCGGAATAGCAGACGGACGAAGACAAAACGGACACCGACGCGCAGCTTTCATGTCCGCGTCTGGGGCATTGAAGACGTCGATAGACGGTGGTGCAATAGCAGACGATGCCGGAGCCTGCCTGGCGTCTGCTCGTACGACTAGCAGGCTGTGTCACACTTCCAGACTATACTCCGTTTCACCTGATGTTCTACCGCATGAGAAGGCTAAAAGAGCGAGCTCATAGCGTTGGGAGCTGCTCTTAACGCGCGAGAGCTTTTGCCGCCGAGATGTGCCCTAGAGCAAGGAGCTCGCGCTTGTAGCCATTCCTGCGATCCATCATAAGGTGAAAGAGAATATAGAAGCACCGGATTTCTGTAATGGAGACAATAGGCGTCCAAGCAGCTGAGCCAACCCAGAGGTAATGGACGGTACCGCTAATCTATGGGCGGGGTTTATAACGGGCCGTGACCTCCACCGAACTTGCGCCTTACGCAGTGCTGGCGGTAACGCGTTACCGAGAACTCGTTACTTTTTTCGGTAACGTGTAACGTTTTTGTTGCATTTTCAAAAGCGTAACTGGTAACGTACTTACATTCCTCATTTCGAGTAACGGGTAACGGAGCTACGCTAATCGTTACCTTTTCTTCCCAAGACTTAAAGAAAGTTACACTTAAATTTTTTCGTGTATCTGGGCGCCAAGCGTGTGATCTTGTTTAGTTTTGCGACGTGTTTTTTTTTTTACTTTTTTTGAGCGAGTGTTTAGGTGAAACAGCAAAAGGAGATAAAGTAATTATGTTCGTTTGTGCATGGACATAATGTTTCTTCAAATATGTTGTTATGCATCCCTGTAACGCCAAAGCAATAAAACGTGATTGAAGGAAGAGTAAGTAAACAGGCCAGCTCGTTGATGTTCGACATTTTTGAAAAAAATGGACGAAGGGGACAAACACAAAACGTCTCAATTGAGAAGTTTTGTGTTTTTCCTCTTTGTCGTCCATCGTGTCAAGCTTTTTCAAAACAGTAAAACATGTTTTTATATAAGTAAACAAAGTTACCCAAAATTAACATGCCTTCCTTTTTATCGATAACGGTAACGGTAACTTCTTCATTTTATTTTGAAGTGGTGTAGGGCGGAAACACAGTACTTTTATATGCAAGTCACGAATAACGTATTTCGTTAATCTTTTTTCGGTGACGCAGACAACACTGGTCTAAAGCCGTAAATATTGCAAAAAAAAACTTATTTTTTCTTAGAAAAGTTATGCACGACAATAGGTTTCCTATTTTAGTCCTTAACGAATAAACCTTCTTTTAACTTTTCGTGCATGTTTAAGTCACCAGTGGCTCTAGAAGCTGGTTCCGTCTGGACCACTAGGATATCTAGCTTATTAAACATATTTATGACGTATATATTATGAAACTCTGTCCAATTCCTCTTTTCATAGTCAACTTAGTGAACAAATAGTTGATAAGTATTATTGCAAAATAGGAAGCAAGACTGGAGCAGAATAGGACATAAAATAAGCCTGACTTTCCACGAGGTAGTTGCCATCAAAAACAGTCATGTCAGTGTCCGAACTCGCGAGCCGTTAACACAAACACTGCCACCTTCTGGTTTCAATTACCCAATTTATATGAAAATTTAACGGGGTCCCAAATTAAAATGTACATGAAATTCGACAAAAGGATGATGTTTAAAATATTTTATAGTGGTCCATGTTTTCAGCCACAGTTAGGTTAAACCGGAAGTGAGGAATTACTTATTTTTTGAAACAAATATGCTGTTCCTCTCTTCTCCTCTACCCTTATGAACGACGTCCCACCCTGCAGGCACTTCAGAAACAGTGCTTCAGGGACAGAGCTGCTCTAAGCACTCGAAGAACCAACTAATATTGCCTCACGAACTCTTCTTATCTAGTGCACCCTACCGTGCCGCCGTCGTCGCTGCCTTCTTGAAGAACTCAAGACAGTTTCAGGCTTGAGGAGGCAGACCAAACAAAGGCCTTTAAAACGAATATATTTTTTATGCCCAGGTTAGAAGGAAGGAAGCCGTTTCGCACTGCTGGATTCAATATACCCCCGGCACTCGCTGACTTCAGCTTGAGCGGCAAACAACGCCGAACAATGGCCAGACAAACACGGGAACGAACTTCGCCGAGAAAGCTGCGCCCGTGTTTTCAAAGAACTCTGCTTGCACGCAGATGATGCTTCTTTACCGGAAAAAGCTCATTGTAATTCAAGACGAGCCGGTTTCGCAGCCATTATATCCAAATTATGCGCATGTCTCAGTGGATCCGGAAACCGCTTCACCACTCTAGTTTTCAGCCTAACTATCACGAAGCGAGTATTGTCTCGAATTCTGGCTCTAAGCGATAGATTTAGAGTCAGTGAGAAGATAATAAACGCAATAAACGGCGTATTTAGTTCGCGCTTTTTTTGTTTCTCTTCGGTTTCCTGATCGGCGAATGATAATCTTATGGTCCTGCAGGGCAATAATAGGACACTCCGAACTCTGCAAGCCACCTGCTTTTGAAGATGATACTGACTCAAATTTTACTGCGTAAAATTCGTTTCCAGACGGTGTCTAATTATGCGAATCTTATTGCCTTTAATCCAAGGACATCATGGCCTTAATCAAACATAACTGAGAAATCAATAAAAAAAAGCGCAAAGAAGACTTGGCATGGTGTTCAACATGCAGGAACGATCCATCGCATGCTAGCAGCAGTGAGGATAATCTTTCGGAAGTTGACACGAAATATCGTGTCTCATCTATCGACGAGAAGCTGGGCGGTTTATCGCACCCGAACCCGAAAGTAGACAGTATCTGCCAGCAGGCACGTTGCCAGGGGGAAGGGGGGGGGGTCATGGGGCCCGGGTTCCTCCCTGAAATTTTCCATTTTGCTGGGACCTCCTCTTCCCCCTCTCCCTCATAAAGTATTTTGTCATGGGCGGCCCCCCCCCCCCCCCCCCCCCGAAACAAAATCCTGGCTCCGTGCCTGTCTGCCAGTGCATGTCAAAGCATTTTGACGAGTGTGAGAAAAAAAAAGTAGATCGTCGAATCACCGAAAGATAATGAACTTAAAATGACCGTGTCAAAACTAGAGAAAGATGATACAAACCAAGTAGTATATAAACAACCCTAGCAATATGTGAATGACCTCGTGTTTCAGAGCAGGAGGCTGAACCTTGGAGTTCTTTGGATATCTACTCATACAAGAGCAAGCGACCTTGTATTTGTTTGCAGGTTGCTTGCGAGGCAAGATAACCTTCTTGGGAATTTCAGTCATTTTACGAAACAAGAAAACAGTGAGGTGTTTGAAAACAATGAAAGAACAGCTTGCCCAGTATTTTCGTCCAAGAAAACTTTCCCTGGCACAGCAGGGAGCTTATTGGAGCAGCAAACGATAAAGCGAAAGAAAAGGCAATCTCTTCGTTTGGTACACAAGTGTAAAAGCGCTCGTTCGAAAGACTGAAGGAACACCAGTCGCTCAATTCAGAAGCGAAGACGACATTGGCCAGTTCTAAATAACTAATCGCTTTTTAGTAATATACTCTATAATGGCGTAACACAATTATTTGGTGAGTACAGTAAATAACCTTTTATTTCAACTGAAGATCACCCCAGCTGAATTCTCCAGCTGCATTGTGACGAAACTACAACTTTAATAATATCTTTCATATGAACTCTCAATCAGCCAAAGCTAAGGAAGAAAATTATCTAATTTCAAAGCGCAGCTCTTAGGTGCCCATTTCCGCGTTGAACGGTGCCGGCGTCGCCGTCCCTGTCGTCATAACCGCCCCGCTAAAATTAGTGGGAAATTGAATTGGTTTGGAGTCACGTGACGTCAATTTTCCCGTCAATTCTTAAGGAGAAACTGCATTAGCCTCATGGGTGACGTGACACGAAGTAATGTGACGTCATTTTGCCCGCTAAATTTAGCGGGAGGAGAAGAGGAAGAGTCAGAAATCAAATTCGGCCCCAACTTTGTGTTTGGCGAGTTTGGAATCCTTGGAGTATTGTGGACGATACGCTAGACCTGGTGAAGTAGCATGAAATAGTGGACGCCAACTATCGCTCCAAAAATAAATCGTAGAAAAGCTTGTTATCGGCGGGCGGGTATACACGTTGATAAGGCTGGCGTTTTAATAGCCGTGAGCCGTGTCGATACAGATAACACCACGGCCTTCGGCGTGGTGGGCTTTGACAGAGTAGGACCTGCGGACGCTAGGCTAGCCTCGACGACGTCATCACAAGGATTTGACGCAGAGTATTAATACTCGGTTCCATTTCAAGTCCGACCTCGGCCAGCACTACAATCCAATTGCGCCAATAAAAGAAGCACCTAAATTTGCATCGCCAAGGTGGCGTCCGACGAGGCTAGGGGCGCAAGCTACCGCCCAATACAGAGGGTTCAGCCGTTAGGATCCATCCATCCATCCGGTGCTTCTCGTAATTTACTTTGACTATCAGCAACTAGAGACCAATCGCACGCAGTAAATACGTCGCGACCTTGCGCTTTCTTCTGTACGTGATTGGTCCAGCCTTTCCTAGCACACTCACAAAGAGAACGAGCTCCGCGACGATTCACTTTTAATTCAGCTTGAGTGACTCCATTCGATAGTAGCGTCGACTACTCTCGTACTTAATATGCAAGGGAATATAGGTCGCCAAAGTAAAGCGATGCAAAACAAAATTGTACAGCTCTAAAACAAAAACAATAAAACGTCTACATAAACGTATGGTAATAAAAAAAACATATTGTAAAGTGAGCGAGCAGACTTTTTGTTGGTCCATTACGAAGCCTGTATGCGCCAGCATTTCCGTCAACTTGGGTCTTGGCCCAATTAGAGTAAGTTTCTTCCCAGCTAGCTCCTGATCTGCATGTCAATGGGCTTGTGAATGTCTCGATCACTTTTAAAAGTCGCAAAAACTGGAAATGAATGAAAAAATAACATTTCTTAGCGTCAGATTACTGCAAGAAAAACCGGTGAGGGGATCACGACAAACAAAGAAAATAAGAAAATACAGGACTAAAAACAATTTCAGATAATGCGAGAAAAAAAAAAGAGTAGCTCGTCGCCCCGTTGAAGTCTCCTAATCGAATCTGGCGTGTATTCAAATCACGTCAACGGCCCTTATTCTCCTCCGGGGCTTGAGGAACAAAAAACAAAAAAAACATGGCTTGAAGGAAAACAGCGCTATGGTGAGGAACGCAGGTTGCTGTGTTTGACGAGCACGAATGTACCAAGAATGCACGAAGGCAAGTTTGTAGTTTGTGTGCTTTCCTCCACTTGGTTTAGTACGGGTAGAAAGATCGAACGCAAACGTGTTTCGACTGAAAGAAACAAAAGAAGAAAAACAAGAGGTGAATGAACCCAAGAGTATCTCAGACTGTACAAACTTCATTTGCTGAGAGTTTGCCTATCTTGATCTTTCTTTTCGCCTACTTTTTTTCAGTGTAAGGGCAGCTGGTCTTTTGCTTTACAGGGCATCATTTTATCGGGTTTTAACGTGTTCTTTGTTAACATTGATCGTTAGTTACCAACAGTATAAGCATCGAAAATTATTTATACTCATATTTACGAAAAACCTTTGCTGTTAAAACCTTCTACAGCAACGGATCACAATCTGGTACTATTACTTTTGGAGGCGTAGATTTTATCTGAGTGCCACGTCGCACAAGGCAGAAAACAGACAAACAATATTTGAAGGCATATCACGACGACTCCATGTTGATGATAATAAAGATAATATACATAGCATGTTCTTTAAAGATAACCAATTTTCCTGTAAGGAGTGTTCTATATATGAAGCAACGAAACTCTGGAAGAGACAACAAAATTTTTTATTTGTTAAACGAAGAG